>VTPC01003965.1:0-62352 GCA_011009095.1 Ignelater luminosus
AAAAATAGTAACTATAGCAATAACAGTAATAAAATAGCATATTATGATATTAACTTTTTAGCCAAAAGTTGTCATATCGACTGTAGCAGCCTACTCATGACAACCCATGGAAGTTAAAATTATCAACACTGTTACGATATGACAGAAAAAAAACTTTATCTGCAAAAGTGGCATATATCATGCGAGTGAGACAATCACATGAGCAAATGATATAACACTCGTGTAATTAACTCTTTATAGGGCAGAACTTCGAGGCTTTTAATAGACTGGCTGTAGGAGCACTCTCACGGCAGTTACATTTTAAATGTAAGAATTTTATCTGCCAAATAACACTCGTATAATCCATAGATGTTGTGCAGGCTGTAGTTTATTATAATTTCTTATACAGAGTGGTGATAAAGTTCGGAACAAAATTCCTAATTTTGTTATACAGGGTGTTCCGCGACTCGACTGCCATAGCTTAAAGGTGTGTTCCTTGGGTAATTTCAAGTCGAAAAAGCCTAATACATATATGTTCAAAACTCAATAGTAAAGAAGTTATAGGAGATAGCATTTTCCACAAAGAAATGGTTTGGTTAATTATTATGCATTGTTATTGTTTTAAAATTAATGCAGGAAGTAGGCTGGTGAATAGTTTTGTCACATTGTCATAACAATTGATTCTCGTTTGACGTTTATCTTGCATTATTTTTGCCATTTTGTCTAGTCATAAAGAGAGTGTTGTTTATTTGTTCAGTTTTAAAATAAATAACCTGATAGCTTTCTTCGGGTAAGTCTATTAAGAAAGAACCTTTCGTAAGTACGTCCAGGGTTATAAACACCTATCGCCCTATCTGCCAACTTGAGTGTACCTATATACAGAGTGGTAATATTTATAACACATTTATACAGAGTGTCGGCCTGCGAGAAACTGCGCAGCCCGGCATAGTGTTTTGATATTCAGCTTATAGCGCCCTTAGGATTTTATCATCTTTAAGTTATCCTGAAAGTCTTAGTGAGTTTGAAGGCCCCCCACCCGTCTTCGTCAGCGAGCTACGAAATTGAACATTTTCCAAAATTCCGTAACGGGATTAGGCCTCTTTTTCCAGTTTTTCTCGTTACAAAGTTTAATAGCTTTTTAACCCCCAGCTGGTGGTGCACAAGCAGATTTTTTTTACGTTCACCCTCAACTCTCACCCCCCCCCCGCCGACTCCGAGAACCGCCTCCTTTTTTATACTTTTTATTTTTTTTTTGCTTTTTTGAGATTACTTACTATGTAATTTTAAGAGTTAGGGATATTTTGGTTTTTTGAAATTCGCATTTGTTCAACGAAAACAGATTTTCAAAAATTTGGCTTTTGACGAATTTTTATTTCCGTTTTCAATGTAAAATATGTTGCAAGCTCAGCCGATACAAAAAAATACGTGTCTAATGTTTTGACCCGTAGGTACTACTTATAATACCAAGTTTTAAAAAAATCGGTGAGATACATCTCGTGCACGCCCCTTGTTAAAAACTATTAAATCGATATCATATATAATATCACTATGTCGACAAATCGCCATTTTCGATCTCGATTATCTCGTTAAGTATTCGAGTTATCGAAATACCGATTACGTATTTGTTATCATGAGAAAATTCTAAGTTGATTTCATATATAACATGTCCTGTAAAATTACGGCAACGTGACAACAGACCAATAGACAGACGGAATGTACGAATTCAGATACGATAAATACATAATACATAAATAAAATAATTTCCATTTTCTATATTATTTTGGGTAGCAGAGACGCCAATAACACCTTACATACAAAATATTTAAGCAATTTTGAGAGTTATTTAGCTTTGACCGATTGTTCGTCATTTCCGACCACTGTGCGACGCACTGTACTGCAAACATTCCTAACTTTTGACCAGTGTTCTGCGCTATAGCACATCCATATTTTTATATTATCTCGCCACGTTCCTTAATACCTTCCAATGCTTGCAACGTTTTCTGTAGCTTTAGCGGTACAATGACCTGCTTCAACTGTTCGTCGACATTCTGCTTTAAAGCACTCAAGCCTTTCACTAGATACTTGTAAAAATCTGCAACATTCTACGGGGAATAATTCCAACAAAATCAATTCTTACCTATTTGCAGTTCCGCATCAACCCTGTCAGTCTCGTTTCAACCGTTGTTACTAAGAGTGTGCTACCTTTAAAGTTATTGGTTGTTCTTGCAGCTGTTTGCGATAATGTTCTGTATATCGCTCTACCGCCAGACTGTATTTCTGCCTCCATTATGTTTTCTTGAGTATAGTTTCAAAGTGTTCGCGATTTCCCTAACGAATTCTTTCTATCCTACATTCTTTATAGTTCGATTTAATTATCCTTCCAACGTTATCGAGACCAGTTGGCAAGCTGTTGCTGTCTCTAATCGTGACCCTCAATTCTGCAAACTTCTTGACTCTCCTACCACCTGCATAACAGGAACAACAATCTTTATTTTACTGTTGTTGATTCAGTTTTTCTATCGCAGTTTACTTCGTTATTTATTGATTTGAACTTGCTTTTTCGTGCTGTGGATTCACCTGCAATCCTTTTTCGTGTTCTGTTGAGGTTTGCTAGTGATATTTAATCATTTAATGGAAATCATGGAGTATACATTCAATGAATACGCGGATATACAGGGTGTTTAGCGAGAAATGGGACAGCGCGATATCTTGGGAACGAATGCATATTTAAAAATTCTGAAAACTTTGTTGTAGATGTAGCATAGGGGGACATGTTTTGTGATACAAAGTTTTTAAATTAAATGCGTCACCGCCAGGTGGCGCTACCTAATTTAATCTTTTTAAATGGAATACCCTAATTATTATTCGATTTTTGGAATTTGCAACATATTTGTGATAACTTTCCTTATAACTGCTACAAACTTATCTGATTTACTTTTCGGGAAAATAATACTTTTTATAAATGTAACACAAAGATGTGAAAGATTGTATTCTATAGAAATAATCAGCAAATTCTTCTACATTTTTGGAAGGTGTATCGTATAATACACTTTTTAAATGTCCCCAAAGAAAGTAATCTAAAGGAGTTAAATCCGGAGAACGAGCTGGCCATTTTATAGAACCAATAGTACCTATCTATCGTCTCGGAAATACCCTGTTCAGATGGTCTAATACATCAGCTACCTCTTATGCTTGAGAATTTTTAATTTAAATTTGCGGCAGGTGATGTATTTTCAACAAGACGGCGCCCCTGCTCATAACAGTAACATAGTAAGAGATCAACATTTCGAAACATTTTTATGACATTTTCTGCTCAATCTTTCAAGGAGAATCAAGTGGTGCTAATATTCTCCACCTAAAATAATACACCCTGTATTTTATAAACTTTAGATTACCTATAATTTTAAAGCTCCTTAGTTGCTCAGTTGGTAGAACCGTCGTTGTAATAGTGTGGAGGTCGTAGGTTCGAGCATTACCCAAGAGAATTTGGTATACTTGCACTTAACAAAAAGCATAGTTTTCTAATATTAAGTTTCTGCTTTTTGGCACTTGCTTGTTTAATTATTGTTCTGTCTAAAGAAAGCTTTATCTTATTATTATATTTATTTTTACAATAAAGTATTACAACTGTTATTATGGCATCTATTTATAGTTGTGTGTAAACATAACAAGCGTTGCCCTTAATTATTTTTAAAAACTATGTTGATTGGTGCAATAAAAAAACCGTAACGTAGAAAAATGCTTTGTGTTCATTGGAAAATTAATTAAGTAAAATCAACTTATATCCCTTGCAATCGAGTGCTGTATGTAAATATGAAGTTGATTTTTGTGCAGATCATATTAGCATTTGCAAGTAGCGGTATGTAAGCAGCATAAAGTTTATGTTTCTGTATATTTAATAATTTATGTACGATCGATCAATAATATCCCTATTTGAGATCTTATTTTCAGGCGTAAAGCCAGTTTTTTTGACCTTCGGGCCATAATAATTGTTTATATAGCAAAAGTGTAGAGTGAGGTCTTTTTGGACGAGACACTTTGCATTCGAGTTATACAGTGTGTTATGTAAGTAAACGGCCATAGCTTAACAAGTGATACCATTGGATACAGGACGTAATATTCTTTGAGAACTTCTTGTTCCTATGTTCTTCCTTTAAAGTTGTTTACACTTCGGTAGAAAATAAGTATGACACCATGAATGTTTTTTGCCCTATTATTGCAAATCTAAGTATTTCTTACTTAAATAATACCCTGTATATACAATATCTTTTGCGCGACCATATTTAAAAGAAAATAGTACAAAGCTTTTGATGATGGATTAAAAAATGAAGTTGGTCAGAATGTAAGTGCGTATAGAATTCGTCTTGCCATTGGTACGGCATTATATGTTTATTGAAAATGTTTATAAATGTCAACTTCTAAATTGACAACGAATTGTAAAGTGTCAACTTTAGAGTCGGTCGTGCAAAGAATTCTTTTGGCCTGCTTTCGTAGTTGTTGCTTTGGTTACACAGATTTATTCGATCAGTTATAAATTGGTTTCAATCTTTCATTTTGATAATAATCTAGATCTCCTTTATTAAATAAAATCTCGACCGTACATAAAATTTTGTATGCATTCCAGGCGTAACTAGCGTTTTTGGCCCATGTCGTTTTATAACCATTGGTGCTTCGCACCTCGTACTATAATTTTCATACCACGGGACGAAAGCTCTTGGTTTACGCCGTTGGTTCATAAATAGTCATTGTCGTAGGTTTTTGGTGAAATATTCCATTTCGTGAAATAACGAGTCATTTTATGTAATGCGGACAGTGTAGAAGCGATTAAAGGAGTGATGATTTACTAACTAATTTCAAAGTGTATTTATAAACTTTTATGGATATTGCTTTATACGTGCTTGATTTGTTATATTAAATAAATAGTAAGTATTACGTACTAACCAATGTAAGCGTTATTTTTGTGGTCGAGAAGTGTTTGGAAAATCAAGGCCCTTAGACTGAGCTGTTCTAAGCTTTCGAGACGAAACGACCTTCTGGAGGTACGATTATTAATGCTTACACAAATACCCCGTTGTTTCACGAAGTAACAGATTCACCAAATCCTACGACGACGTGGCTATATTCGTGTATATAATCCGGGGTTATTTAACTGAGTATCTTACAGTAACAGCTTTTTATGAAATAAAGGAAACAGACGATAATCGCATAGTTAATGGAGAAGATGCAGCTCTGGGACAATTTCCCTTTATAGTTAGCTTATCTCTAGTAGTTTCAAGACAAGCGGGCCATTTTTGTGGAGCATCTATAATTACAAGATATTGGAGTCTTACAGCTGCCCATTGTATAGATGCCGTAAATGTAAGTACAACAGTCTAGATTCAATAAAACCAAAAAAAAATGATTTTAAGTTTCTTTTGGGGACATGTAGGACGTCGATGCTTTTTTAGGACCTAAAGTTTAACTTTATTAATAATTAAATTAAATGTCACTAATGCACACAGCCATAGGTCTAGATCTATACAAGGTGCCTAAATAGATTCTGTTTAGTTTTGCTTTTTATTTTGACAGATACGTCTATATTAAACACTTGTTTATCACACATATTAGTATTTGTGACCACGTTGAACAAAACGTACTTTCTCTGACGAGGTCGAAGTTAACACACTAAACCAAACATCCACGTCCTCTATGATGAGATTTGTAAAAGTGTTACGCAAATGCCTTTTATATATAAATGATAATTTATACAACAGTATCTCATCTTTCGTTCACATACAGTCTTGTAAAAGAACACAGACGCAAATACCTTCTCCAACAAAGTCGACGTTAACGCCCTAAACTAAAAATTCACGTCCTTCATTACGACATTTGCGACGGTATTATAAGGAGAATTCCGTTCATAAATATGTGAACAATAATATGCACAACAGCATCCCATCTCTCACTCTTGTCTAGTTTTGTAAAGCGACACTGACGCTCCAACATGGTCGAAGTTAACACACTAAGCCAAAAATTCACGTCTCCCATAACGAATCATACGCTTACAGGAAGCAATATACCAATTCCAATGGCTGTTATCTTTAGCGCACCACCTCGATTACGGAAACCTATAACAAGCGCTTATCGCGCTGAGATGCCATCTAACAAAATGTTGCCACTGTCATAGCACTCGCCTCCTTGGAAACCGCTCCTCTGTAGGACGAGGCCGAGACCACTGGTAGAACTGTCTCTTTGGCTTCCAGGTCGAGGTAGACTACACGGCCACGTCGGATCGTGCATCCCCAAGCATTGCGGTTAATTGAGTGGTTTTACTAGTGATTTTTCTGCACTCGGTAACACACACAGCAAGAGACACTAAACTGAACGCTTGTTACGTGCAAATTCGGGTTTTGAGATCCATCAGTATCCGCAATACAATATAATGAAGGGATGTCAACTTTGAACTAGCTCTATTTCTAATCGAAGATGGGCGGGGTCATATAAGGCCATATCGGCGATAGTCGGTAGACGACACGGAGTTCGGGAAAGCGCCAGCCTGGATGGTTTTGACCTAGATGGGCGAGAAGTCGGTCCCAAGACCAACTAACTACTCAGGTCTATAGAGAACTTAGATAAGAAAAACACTTTGGAGAAGAGGCCGATGGGTTACTTACCTTTATAAACACTTTAATCTTTAACTCAAGCGCTGTCAGCGTAACCAACCGGTAGCCGTTGGCAACGTCCTCCAGGTGCTGAATAGTCCCTGCAACAGATTGTAAATTTGTGCGAAGAAAGAAAACAAGAATTAAACTGATAACAAGGTATATTGTCACACGCAAATAGTTTCAACGGTTTAAACAATAATACATACATAAACAAATCGTCAAATAATATCAATAATGTTGCAAATAAGACGCTGGTTACAAATTATGTACAAACCAGTTATAAAACATAAGTATATCAGTCATATGCTTGACCTAGTTTTAGTAATAATAGTAAATAACAAAGGTAACTTTGACCTAATTTTAATTTCAGGTGGTATTTTGTTATCAGCAAAAATGTTATGGCGCGAAAGCATTTTACTATCAGCAAAAAATGCTTTCGTGAACATAAATATGCAATAATAAAAGATAAATCCAAATAATAAAAACTGACTGAAAGGAATAATTCGTAATAACAAAGATATTAAAAATTTATCAACGCAAGTATTTTTACTGTTAAAAGAAATACCTTTTGGCTAGACAATTTTGATAATAAAGTTATTATTATTTATCCAACAAATATTTCTGGTATGACGAAATCGTTTATTACAAGATAAAAACGAGTTCACTAATAAAGAATTCTTCCAAAGTACAACTGAATAACGAAACTGCAATAATGCAAATATGACTTCAAAGTAATAGTAAATCTGACTAATTAGCCTGTCTAGCTCTAACTTGATAAGTATTGAATTAAAATAAATCCAACGTGATTAATACATACACCGTGTTCGTTTTAACATTTGCTATAGGGAATTAGTATGGGAAATCTGAAATATGCCAAATAGTTCGTTCTCGAATAAAAGTCGGTGAAATTAATAGTTGCAATCGATAGATAAGATATTCTAATGCACTGTCCAAAAATATTACCCTTAATAACAATCCCAATTCTTCAGAAATTATAAATTCATTAATTACTTGGAAAACATTAATTTAATAGCCGAAAACTGAAAAGTCGACGCGACTTGCCTCCGTGGTTCAATGGTTATTACTGCTTGCTAAACCGCACGGGCTCTTCAAATGCGAGATCGAACCCCGTTACAAGCAAGAATGTTTTTTAATTTTATTTTTTATTAATCTTTAGTTTAATAACAATTTAAATAATTTGTTATTATTCTAATTTATAATTTCTGAAGAATTGGGATTGTTATTAAGAGTAATATTTTTGGACAGTACATTAGAATATCTTATCTATCAATTGCAACTATTAATTTCACCTACATTTATTCGAGAACGAACTATTTGGCATATTTCAGATTTCCCATACTAATTCCCTATAGCAAATGTTAAAACGAGCAAGGTGTATATACAGTTTACAAATGTAGAAATAAACTTTAGTTTATACAATAAAGAACGTTACTATGTTCCTATATAACATAAACATATAGAAATCGATACAAAGATTCATTTGCCTTGATATTATCCAAAACAGTAATCCAAAAGGCGTTAGAAAATCCTGCGTGTGTAAACGAAATTATGTAATCTTGCGTGTATAAACGCAATTATAAATAACAGCACTTTGTACTGCACATAATTGGCTTTTTTACACAAACACAATACACAGATAGTATTTGCTTTCAGGCAATCCACTGGTACGCTAACGGTTATATGCAGTGATAGGAAACCATTCAGCTGTTCGCGGGGGAATCCCACGGTTGTTGAACGTTTCGGAGGTACGGTAGAAACGTGCCTAATGTACGGAATAGAGATATTATCCAGTCGGAGAACTATTTATTTGCGGAATGTTTTCGGTACAATAAAAATTTGCCCTGTACTTCCAAGGAATAATCTTTGTAAAATTTGAAGTGTTGAAGGATTGCACATTGTTTATGAACATGAAAAACCAACTCCTTATCTAAAAAATTTTTATTTCTCCCAACCCCTGTAAAAGTGCGGGAGTGGGAATAGTTTTTCGTGTCCATAAATAATTTTCGATAGAGAATCAAAAAATACAAAAAAAATTAGGGGTTCGCATTTAAATTTTTAAAACTACCCCTCATTCCACCTTCTTGTAGGGATGAGGGTGGTTTTCACGTGTCATGTTTAAATAGATCTTTAAAAATAAAAGAACACGTATTTCGTAACTTTTTAATCTGAAGTGTATTTCTCAAGATATTTAACCGTTTCCAGACTTTTGGGCCACCCGTATACGTAAATGAGACATTTTTATTTATTAATTACACTTATTGTTATTAGCCAATATGACAGTTTGTAGTTATTACAACTGATTGCACATTGTTTAATCTGATATTGGTTAGTCTCAATTTGAAGTTGATTAGTCTCAACTTGAAATTGATTATTCCCAATTTGAAATTGCTTGTTCCCAATTTGAAAATGATTATTCGCATTTTGAAATTGATTGTTCCCAATTTGAAGTTGAAAAGGTATAGTTTACGAGAGTGTACAAAATTGGTTTATTATTTTATTTACGTATACTCCTGTGTATAATTTTAACTAATTATTCTATATTTATTTTCTTATAATTAATTTTGCTTCTCTTTGCTTATAACATGATGATTTGTGGATATCTATCACCTCTTAGAATAATTCTCATTCTAAGTTGAATAACAAACACATCTATTTCAAGGAAATATTGATAGAGTACAACTACATAAAGGTGCTTGGCAATACTCACATTTTACATTACAACCCCATACACCATGAAATTGAATGTTACAAAATATATTCAGAATATGATGACCTTGCATTTACGAACGACATAGCGTTGATAAGAGTGAAACAACCTTTTGATGGTGATTATGAGAAAGTTATTACTCTGCCTCCGAGGAATTTTAAGGTACTATCATCTTTGAATTACTCTTTTTTATTTTTCTTATGTATATTCAGTATGTAAACGATTCCAAAGTAACCATAATGGGTTGGGGAGTGCTGTGGCCAGGTGGACCGGAACCTATTGTATTGCAGCATGTTGAAGTACGTCTAATAGACGATGGAATCTGCCAAAAGATATATGATCCGTATTAATTACTTATTTAACTTATTATTAATTTATAATTGATAAATATTCATAGATATCCAAAACTGAAAAGTTCTATTAGGCCTGATATAATGGTGTGCGCTGGAGAAGAAACTCACACAAAGGACTCCTGCCAGGGGGATTCAGGCGGCCCTTTAATACAAGAGTTGAAACAGGGAGGTGTACGTCGTCAGTATCAGATTGGTAATACAAAACATCTTAATTTTAATTACAAAACGTCATCAATATGTTCCTCAGGAATAGTGTCTTGGGGAAGAGGATGTGCATCAAAGTTTCCAGGAGTCTATGTCAGAGTAACCAAATATCTCAATTGGATAGAAAACATTATGAAAAAGCATGACTCAGGTTGCCAAAGTAAATGTATTGGAGAACGCAGATATACATAAATAGGAGAAGCAGTAGCTTTTTATTTGTAAATGAAATTTTAATGTATGGCCAGTATGAATTTTTTGTTTTCAACAAATAAACAAATAGGTATAATCGTCCTAGAGAGTTGAGTTCTTAGGGCAGCGATTCCCAAAGTATGGGTCGCGACACCCTGGGGAGTCGCTTTAAAAACTAAGGAGGTCGCGAGAGAATAAAGGAAAAACGCCTTACTAGGACATTTATTTCCAACGCAAATAAAAATAAAAACACATGAAACAAAAATAATGCCTCAACACTTAACTAAGCTAAGTTTTATCGTATATTCAAAAACATAAACGTGACTTGTAAAACATAAACGAAAACATTAACGTTTTAAATAGTTCTAGGCAATTTCTCGCTTTTGTTTTGATGACAGTCGTAGACGATAAACTCAACTCGCATAAATATGATGTTGCAAATAAAACCTAACACTTCACAGCTTTATTGGCGAGCCGGGGGTATTCTTGCATCCTTTTGGTCCAAAATTGATCTGGGTTCTGAGAAAAAAAATGTAGTTTTAACATTCCATCACTTGATATTTGTAACGGGAAGATGCTCAAAAGTATGCACAAGTCCCGTCCAGACCAATGGTAGATGTTAAATCCCGTAGCTCATGCCGCAGATGGGGTGGATTCTCAAATAAACTTGGCTAATCTCTCACAAAGAGAAGCTCACCGTTTTCCAAAACTCTTATTAAACTAATAGATGGTCGTAAAAGAGGGCGCCAGCAGTCGTAGATCGAAGGGTTCTGATGGTCGGTCACGCGACTACTAGTGAATCCGACACCCTGTATATAGGCCTCTTACGAAACCTCACCCTGTGTGTAACTTACCTCGTGGAAGCTCTATTAAAACTCGCTCTGACGTTTCATCAATGAGACTCAATACACAAAATAAACACTGTATAAGCACTTGATTTGTCTTACTTAATTTTGCTAAGGAAGTCCTCTGAAGACTTCCTTCTTTTAAAACGATACAAGAGAGAAATGCCAATTCAATATTTACTTCTCTCTTGAGCAAAGATATCCAGTCTATAATTGAAATTTGGAATATACATTACGTGCTTTTTGATAGCCAAAAGAACAATATTTTTAAATACGAACCTGGATTTCTTTTTACGTTTTTGTCGAAAACTAGTTCTCAAATGTATAATTCCATATTATTGTTTTAAAAAAATTGCATTTTGTAGTAAAGAAAATGATGCTTCTTTTATCGTCCAATTTTTTGCTGGTACGGTCCTAGATATATTAGTCAGGATTCGTATGCTAAGTCAAATTAACATAACTGTAAAACTCGGTTTGATAAACATACTCAGTCTAAGTTTATTTAAACTTATTTTATTATTTTGTTTGCGTTAAAATATATTTGAACAAACAAAAAGGAAAATTCATAATAACAACAACGAAAACTAGACTGAAATACTGAGAAATCTAATAACAAACTATTAAAATTAAATTAAAAAAATAAATTAATTTTTAATTTTTTCATAAATGCTCTAAAAGACCACCATTTGCTTCAACACATTGATTTATTTTTCGTCTGATGGTTATTATAGCTCTTTGAAGGCCCCTCCTGTCCAAAGCAGTAAATGTATTGAAAATGCGCATTTATGACAAAACTAAAAATTTATTTATTTTTATTTTAATAATAGTTGTTATTGTTATTAGATTTCTTAGTCTTTCAGTCTAGTTTTAGTTGTTATCGTGAATTTTTCTTTTTGTTTGTTCAAATACATTTTAACGCAAACAAAATAATAAAATAAGTTTAAATAAACTTAGACTAAGTATGTTTGTTAAACCGAGTTTTACAGTTACAGTATCCAGGACCGTACTAGCAAAAACTTGGACGATAAATGAAGCATCATTTTCTTTACTACAAAATGCAATTCTCTTAAAAATAATATGGGATTATACATTTGAAAACCAGTTTTCGACAAAAACGTAAAAAAAGTCCAGGTCCGTACTGAAAAAGATTGACCTGATGATGATATCTGAAATACGAAACGTAGCATTTAAAAAATGATTACACAGTTTTAAAAAACATAAAAAAGTGTTCTAATAATGTGCTATTAGTTTTTTAATAAATTTGAAAACAAAGGCGTAAGAAATTAAAAACGAAAAATTATTATTTCGATTTTTTCCGGATATCTCCGAAAGTATTCAAAATTTTTAAACTTTTTAAACGGCATGTTGTTAGGCACATAAATGCGCAACTTTGCAATAATTTAAACAAATTCGTATCTCTTACGGTTCTTGAGATTCCCATACAACTGCTCGAATTTGTAACACTTTGTATACAGGGTCGCTAAAAAGTATGAAAACACGCTACCTCCGCAGAAACGGTAAGACATAAACAAATGAAATTTGGAGAGCTTAAAGTAGGTATTTTTTGCCATGTTTTACGAAGAGAGTTAAGATTAAATCTTCAATTGTTTTTTCATACGGCCACCATCTTGAATTTCTTTAAATGGATCACCCTGTAAATGATCCCATATCTCGATAGGGATTTTAAAGGTAAATTCAATGATGTAGGGTTGCTATACGTATCTTGAAAGGTTTTGAAGATAATCGCCATTCTTTTGTCAAGGGTTTTACTATTAAACATGTATCACACTATAATTAATTTACGAAACAAATATTTAGTATTTATAACCAATATATTATGTCCTGTGTTTATAATTGTATGTAAGTATAACAAGCGTCACTCTTAATTATTTTTAAAAACTATGTTTATTGGTGCAATAAAAAAAGCTATAACGTGAAAAATGTTGTGTATGCTAACTACATGCAAAAATGGAGTTGATTTTAATACAGATCATATTAGTAGTTACATGCAGAGGTATGTAAGTAGTATGAAACTATAATCTTAGGCTTATGCCCAGTGTAACTTCTTTTAGTTTATACTTCCTCTGTCTCATAATGATTTAAACTACTATTTAATAAAAGAACAATCTGAAGACTAGCTAAATCGTTATTATTGCAGTATTGATTTAAAACTGATACAAATGCATTAATAAATGTACAGGGTGGCCCAACGAAAACGAAACAGACTGAATAACTCCACAAAAATAGTTTTTTAAAAAACCAGAAAAACACTTTAATTTATATTGGAAGGGGGGCATTTTTTGACATACAATTTAAACCCTAAACTTCAATCCTCTAGGGAGAGGACGTCAACCCCTCAAGAATTTCTAATGAAAAGGAGACTCAAGTAGCATATCATTAAAAAGATCTTTCAATTTTTCATATTGCCCCGTTTAAATTTTTAAATTCCGTCGATTTTTTTGGAAGATATAGGGTGTGAAATCTGAAACAAACAAGGCTCCATGATCAAATTTTTATAAAACACGCTAAAAAGAAGAGACGACGGAAAGATTTCGTGTCCTAACTTTTAGGCAACTACAAAAACATTTCTTATTTCGGGACTCTAGTCATGACCTACTCCAAATTATTAATTGTCGATCATAGATTATTATTATACCGTTACTAACCCACTTTTTTTTGAACAAATAAATATTTTAGAGTGCATGAAATAGAAGTTTTGAACTACTTCATATTTTAGACTTTTTTTTCTAAAGAACTTTAGACAAAAATGACTCAGGACTTGATTAAATGATTACACACGCCCTGTTTAATTACTTCCATGTGGCTTACTTTACTAACACCCTCATAACATAGCTTTACTTAACTTATTATCTTGCAGTAACACCTTACCATAAAATAAAGAGAGGACGCATAGTTGATGGAGAAAATGCAACTGCGGGGCAGTTTCCGTATATGATAAGTTTATCCATAGTAGTGAATCAGACTGTTATGAAACATTTGTGTGGAGGAACTATACTTACAACAAGTTGGAGTGTTACAGCTGCTCATTGTATTGATGATGAAATAGTGAGTATAGCAGTCTAAATTAAACTAGAATACAATAAGAAGATTTATTTTTTATCCCTTTATTACTTTAGCTTCTATAACCAGATTCACAAATAACACAGTCATATTAGAAAGATTTTTCCAAATAACGAAACTAATTAGAAACAAGCTGAAGCAGTAGTAACAATACATTAAAAGTCCCTCGCCAATCCCCTGCTAATGCTGACATATTGGAAAAATGGCAACAATCTCAGTTTTTTACCGTTTACTCCAAATGGTAGCCTTGACAAAAGACTGAGTCTAGGCAAAACTTAACTATATTGAATACGCTTTAGCTGAGATGTACGGAACAATTTTGTAGAAAGTTCGACATAGTTTAATTTGCCCCAAATTATTTTTTTGCCAGGGAGTAAATTGTAAAAAACTAAGATTGTCTGTGTTACTTATGACTTTATGAGCTTCAATTAAAAAAAAACTAAATTATTAAAAACTAAAAACAGCGTTATAAGGACACGATGAAAATAAGAATCCTAAGATACTAAAGAGGATAGAAACGGAGCCAGAAGGTAGCAGTAGATCAAAATATCAAACAGACAGTGAGGGATGTAACTTATAAAATGTATTCGGTCAAAGGACAGTTTACAATGAATGGTAGAAGACGTGTATGGGGTTCGTGAAACTTCCTCCTACAGGAATATTAAGAAAGGGTAGGAAAAGTTTTGGAAAACAGGCACAATTTTGAGGAAAATGCATCTCGATAAAATAGATACTTCAGAAAAGTTGGAAAATACGTGAAAGTCTCTTGTTGCAAGATATCAGTAACGTAGTAACCGAGACCGCCATGTTCAGAATTAAATTCATTATGCTATTTTTATTAAAAACTAACAACTATAAATAATAATAATAACAATAACAATAATAATAAGTAATACTTTATTAAGTTAGTATGGTTTACAAATTTACATAAAATTAACAAACAACTTAATAATTATTCCAAACCTACTAACTTAATCAAAAGGTGGAGTTTGGCAAAAAGGTGCTGTTCTTCCACTCGACCTTGGATAAGAAAGACACAAAGATCTGCACTGCAGAATAGACTATACTCATACCTACGACACTAATAATGAGCACTGAAAAAAGCAAAAAACACAAAGATAACTCAAAATTAGTTTGAAATAATAACACAATAAAAACAGGTTGTGGCAGCAAATTATTTATCATAACAAATTGCAGATTTGATTCAATGCAAGCCCAATAGTTTATTCAATAAATATAATGGTACTGAAGTTTAAACTTATCGAAACTGTCTAACCTGAAGACAAAGAGAAAACTATTATAAAATCTCTCAGTGCTGCATGAAAATGATCGTTGAAATAATGCTGTATCATTCGATGGAATAGTTAAGAGTCTCCTGTGCCTCAAGTTAAAATGATGAACATCTTTTCTAAATGTTATTTGATTATTCGAGAGATTAATTACCAGAGACGTTTTGTGGATGTTTCTACTAAATTTTTTAAATCTGAATGTATGCAGTTGGGGACAGTTTAGGATATTATGTGTGTGAAAGCTTATGCACAGCTAGATGCCATCCGCGTACATATGCAATTGAGAATTTGTTACCAATTTGTAAAAGCTGCTAGTGTAAACAATGTAAAGCAAAGATCCTAATATCGAGCCTTGAGGAACCCCCATCTGTAATCGCAACGCCATCTAAAGTTACCTTCTGTGCTTTGTCCCTTGTTTTCAATTAATTTTACTGTTTGTGTCGTTAAACCAACATAATGCAAAATGGATAGAAGAGTTTTGTGATTAATCTTATTAAAAGCTTTACTGTAATTAAAGAACACGAAAATGGCACATAATCCACGATCCGTTGGTTTCATAATACTACCCGTCACAATATGTAACGGAAAGAATCTGAAACAAAATGCCTAATCCCGTTATGGAAGGACGGAAGATGTTCAATCCCGTAGCTCTAAATCGAAAAAGGGCAGGGTTCAAGCTGAACTTATCTCAAAATCTGAAAAGGCTTTATTCGAGTTCAAAGAAACTGAACTCAGAATTAAAAATATCAAAGTCTAAGAGCGCTAGGAATCAGTAACGCTAAACAATGTAGTCTGCCGACACATCGACAAACACCCTGTATATCAAAACTTAGAAATCATGTCCTGATGTTAAATTGCAATCTCTCTACTTACCAAGCAACCTATCTCGTTGTTAGGACTGAAAGTAATTCTTTATAATCTTTATACACAAAAAAAATGATATCTTCACTACCAGAAGTCAGGATTCCAACGATACGGTACCTAAGTATAACTAAAAAAACAAAGCTTATATAAATTTAAAAACCATCAAAGCCGGGTTCACGCCCGTACGCGAAGAATACACGCAAGCTCTATTTCGAACGGAAGATTTTTAAGGTACGCCCGTACATTATGATGCGGACTTCCATTCGCGCCAAAATTGTTGTCGGCAGAAGCGGTAAAACAAAAAGGAGAGACTACCCTTTGTCTAGGCGACTAAACGATAAATTCAGACATTGATTGTTGCTAATTTTTTGTTTGTTAATATTATGATATATTCAAAGTAAGTTCATAAAAAGCTTTTATTATTATAATTTCTAAGCTATTTGCACTACTTATAAGCTACCAAGCTGAAATACAAAACATTATTATTTCGAAATCACGTTCACGTATATCAAAACACCATATAATGCTCAAGAATCAGTAATTTCACTCTCTGTTGGTCACAGACGTGTGTTTGTTTCATCACGATTGGCTTGAAGTTAGCTGCTTCTTCACTCTATTAAAGCCATTCCATTGGTTTTGAAATCCTATATTTTGATTGGTAAGTTGAATAACAAAAACATCTATTTTAAGGAAATACTCATAAAATACAAGTACATAAAGATGGTTGGTAATACACTCATATACACAAAAAACTACAAACAGCATGATATTGATTGTTACGAAATACATCCGAAATTCGGTAACGAATTTGGGAACGACATAGCGTTAATAAGAGTTGAACAACCTTTTAATGGTCATTATGAGAAAGCTATTGCTCTGCCTCCAAGCAATTTTAAGGTATGTTATAATTATTATTATCTTATTTAAATTAATTCTTGTTAGAATCTTTTTCATTGCATATTCAGTACGTAATTGGTACTAAAGTAATCATAATAGGTTGGGGACATCTGGATCAGGAAGGAACAAAGTCTGATTTGTTGCGGTATACTGAAGTACGGCTAATAGATGATTTCTCATGCAAACGTGCATACCAAACGTATTAATTACTTATTTAATTTACTGTCATCAATTTATAATTTATAAACATTCATAGGGGAAAAACACGAGAACTAAACTCAGATATAATGGTATGCGCTGGAGATGATACTCATAAGAACACAGCATGCTTCGGTGATTCTGGCGGTCCTTTAATACAAGAAAGTAACCAGTCAGGTGAATCTTATCAGATTGGTAATACGAAGCATCTTAACTTTAATTGCATAGTGTTATCAATGTGTTTCTCAGGAATAACATCTTTTGGCAGAAACTGCATTCCATTTCCAGTAGTCTTTACGAGAATAACCGCATATCTTGATTGGATAAACGACATTCAGTGCAGGCATGAATCGAGTTGTAAAAATAACATATTCGAAAACAGAAATACATAAATAAAAGAAATAGTAGCGTTTTACTTGTAAATGAAATTTCAATGCATGTCCAGTATCAATTTTCGCAAAACTAACATGAGTGAAATATTTTTACAAATTACTGAATAGACAGGAAGCTAACAAAAGCAGTAGAAAAATAAGGAAAATAAAGGAATTCAAATTGAGTAATTTTATGTATTGTCTTCTTCTTGATACAATACTTTATTAGAAACTTACATTAAATCTTTTTTTTTGACAACTTATACAGAATTCTTTCTTTTCTGTAGTTACAATGCAAGAATACAAATCAAATACTGATTTAGTCAGTCATCCGATATTTGTGAAATTTTGCGTAGACTCATAATTTCATATTCTGAACAACTTTCCTTATTTATTTATTTATCTAAAAGAAGTACAAACAGGAATGAATCCAATACAAATACTTCCTACAAAACGGAAACTTCATATAATCATAAATAGGGTACAAGGCATTAAATAATAAAGTCATACACAAAAGCGTAAAACAGAGGACCGAGATGGGAGCCCTGCGGTACCCCCGACAAAATCACGGCAAATCGAAACAATATCCGTTGGTTCTAACAGCTTGCGATCTGTTTGAAATATATGACTTTCCCATCGCAGTAAGTCAGAGGACAGTCCCATAATATCCAGTTTGCGTATAAGAATGTTATGGTCAATTTTATCTAACGCCTTGCTAGAGTCTGTGTCTACAAAATCAACATGTTCACGTTGATCAAGAGCCTTAAGCAAATAATCTAAATAGCTTACTAGGTTAGTTTCCACCCGACAAAAACCCGTGCTGCTGAGTACAAATATGATTTTTTGTTGTGCTTAAAACAATTTCGTCATGAATTTTCTCAAAACGTTTTAGCAGAGTCAATAAGATGGACACTGGTCTGTAATTTTTAACTAATTCTTTATTTTCAGATTTAAAGATAGGAACAATATAGACTTTTTTCCAACTCCTTGGAAAAACACCCTCGTTTAGTGATCGGTTAAAGATTATGGATATTGGGGACGCTAAATGCTCTGCACAATTGCGCAAGAGCACCGCAGGAATACCGCCAAGTCCCGCCCCCTTGCCTATATCAAGCTGACTGAGAAGATTTAGAACCTTTTCTAGAAAAATTTCGAGTGTAGTGGCAGCAAGCATCCTATCCTTATTAAGAATATTTACTGCGAAGTCCGGTAGCTGACCATCAATAAATACAGAGTCAGAATGTTTAAGAAAAAGGTTACAAATTGATAAATCGTCATCTGCGGTTGCGTCATCAAGTTTTACTTAGTGAGGTATATTCGAATTATGTTTCCTTGATTTAACATACGACCAAATACGTTTAGGATTGGTAACTAACATAGGACATGCATAAAGTGGTCCTCCCCGATTATTTTTGAAACTTGGTATACAAGGTGTTTCATTAATACTTGAAAATATTTTAACTGTAGAATCCTGAGCTCAAAATACTAAGATTTAACCCAAATCACTTTAATAAAATGTGGCTCTTTACTGAGTTACAGGGTGTTTTATTTATAAATTAAAAAATATTTGTACCCAGTACTTTAAAACTATTTGACGTATCCTTGTCATACTTGGCAGGAAGTGTAGGTACTGTACACCCTACTAAATTATGTTAAATAAACGTTTCTGACTACTACCAGAGGCGTACGATAGGGGTAAGTAAATGGTTGACCCTTCTCAAATTCTACGCCACTGGCGGAATTGTCATTTTAGCACAATTTTTCGATTCTCCAATACTTTCTATGTAAATAACATACTCTTCATTCATAGCGATATAGTCATTATTTTTCGAGATATTTAAAGTTAAAAATTAAGCGACACAGTTATTTGATATTAATGTGTATTAATTATGTCGGTGTTTCTGGGTCATGGGATTGCATTTATTACGCAAATGAAACTTTAATCCCTATTAGCAACAAAAGATAATGTTATTTATTAAAATTTCTTGAAAGGAATAGTTTTTAAATTTTTAAATAAAACACCCTGTAACTCAGTAAGGAGCCACATTTTATCTAAGTGATTTGGGTTAAATCTTAATATTTTGAGCTCAGGATTCTACAGTTAAAATATTTTTAATTATTAATGAAACACCCTGTATAAGTAGTACCGGTCAAAACATTAGACACATATTTTTTTGTATCGGCTGAGCTCGACGTTAAGGGAGTAAAAGCCACCCTCGAAAATCCGGTAACGTTTATTTGAAGCTCTATAACTCCTAAACAATAGTAGATATGGAGATGGCTCAAATTGCAAAGATTCATAACCTTTTATCCCCTACTTATATTTTTTTATAAAAAGAGTACAAAGAGGTTTTTTTTACGTTCACCCTCAATAGCGTACTACTTGAACAGTTCGAAAATGAAAAGAGAAAAAAGGCCATAATTTATTTATTTATAAAAGTAACTATGTCAAGTGGTATATCGTTAGAATCTTTGAAAAAGGGCCTTTTTTATAAAGCCATGGCCAACCATGGTTTCCATTGGAAAAAACATAAGCTTGTGTCATAACTCAAAAATTATAGCTTAAATAAAAACTTCGGTTAGACTGTATTATTAAGCACATAATTACCTACAACTTCTTCCTTTACACATTTTTTCTCAAGTCAATAATAACAGAGCTATAGGCACCAAACGAAATAACAAAAAAATTATTTTTGGGAGATATCTAGTTAGCCATGCATTTTTTCCAAAAAACAAAAAGCTTATTAAATTGAGCTCGTAAAACTGTAATTCTTTACCAATTTAATCGTCTCTCTATCTCCGCTAGTTTCCGAGATCCTCATACTAAACATCGGAAAAAACTCACCCTGTATATATTTAACGATCTAGTGGGTGATGAACAGAAAAACTATGAAACGAGCCAAATAAAATTATACAAATTATTTCAATTTTGATTACTGTACTAATTTTTCCTTTGCTAGAGCTATTATAAAGTGTGGTGTCTCAGTCTCAGATGGCCAAAATCTACATGAGGATAACTAAATACTATCAATAACTTTTTTCGTATGTATTGGACAAAGTGATTTAGTCGTCAAGACTTCTTTAGCATTTTTCTCATAGTTTCTGGTAAACCTAACATACTTTCTTTACTAATTGGGATAGGTTATTTAAGAAGAAAATTGAGACAAAAGTAATAATGATGTACAGTTGCATTTATCCAAAACAACCTTGTTAATATATAATATTATGATAAAGGTTAATAACGAAAAATAAATTTGCGTTATTCTTATTATGCTTTAAGAAGACATCTAACTTCCTTTAATATAGTGTATCCGATTATTTTGAGTGTAAGCGCGCCTTTATATGAAATTATTTTTCTGTAGTTCTGCCATTCGGTAACTTTCGGAACCGGCTACTGCTTTACCGCGACCGAACCGCTACTACTATCTATCTGCCTGACACTCTGATTCTTCAGTTAGGTTGTTTTGTTTGAACGAATCGCGTGTTATCTGTAATCTAATAACGTGTTTGTTATCGTCGTGTGTACTGATGCTGCTATTTACGTATTTAATAAGTACATTGAATGGATAATTTCTTAAAACGATTTCGTACAGTTGTTTCAAACTAAAAGGAATAAAGAATTAATACAAGTAAGTAAAAATTTAGAAAATATTTTGTGATGTAACATTATGTAATTGGGATAGGTATAATTTTATTATATTATTATGTTCCGCATTAAGTTGTTTACCAACATCAAATGCTAATTATGAATCACATAAAATATAACGAGCGATTCCCATCATATGCTACTTTTTACAAATATGTAATGCTTTATAGATATATGCAATATTTATTTTGATAGTTTGGATTTCTGTCAGTTATAATCTTATAGTATGTTGCAACTAAAATCGAATTGTTGAAAGACAGATACAGCTTATTTGGAATGTTTTAGTCTGAACATTGAAAACTATAAATCATTTTAAGGATCTCCTTGTCAATAAAGGAAATACAAGAAATTAGTAGGTGTGTGAGAGTTTCAGATTTCTTATTTACAACAATTAATCCTCTTAAGAGATTAGGGCAGCCTAAACTCCATCTCTAAATATCTAATATTTAATAATTAAGATATCTCCAGTAGTACTATACAGGAAATGGAATACACTATACATGCAAAAACTATGGAAATTTTGGCACTTGATATTTCAAGAACAGCGACATTGCAATTATAATTACAGAGCATTTAAATCATTTCAAACTGACTATAAATAAACTTCTAAATGATAATTCTGTAATGTCGTAGCTATTTAGTATCAAAAGTTGAAATAATAATCTTGTTGCAAAACAAGAAAAGAAATACTAAAATTAATAATAATTGGAAACAACAACGAATTAATAAAACCGTTTTTAACGTTTTATAGATCGATACCTACTATTTTCGTTTACTAATTACTATTCATTATTAAATTGAATCTGAAAAAGGTCATATGACCCTTGACACAACTTCCACCTATTGTTTAGAAGCAATTGCCCCTTTTTTTTTCTTTTTTTATGGAATTTTGAAGTAACTGTGTATATATATACAGTCTGGCTTCTTTAATATTAATTTATAAAAAATATTGAAAAAGCTATGAGGTGGAGAGTTTTCTTTTGCTCACCATTTGGATCACAAAATATGTTGTCTATTTTCAAAAGATTTTTGAACTTGATTTTTAGTGTTTTGTTTACACTATGCAATGATACGATAAGTATTGCCCTACTTTTTCCTTGAATTAAAAAATAACAAAAACGTTTTTTGCTATGCACTACATAGTGTGGAATGACTTATTGTTTTAGAAAACAAATGCTATCAAAAAACCTCTTATCTTTTAAAAACACAATCGGGAAATACCAACTGTATTATAGTATACTAACATTATCTACTCTGTTGATAAATTCCTGAGCATACAGGTAATTGATCTTAATTTAGATATCGCACCATCATACCTAAGATGACTTAAAATCTAATGACCGTTTAAAATTAATCCTCGAGGCTTGTGATTACATGAAGTGATACTTCTCAGTTTTTTTTTTAAAAAGTGCAAGTTAAGATACTCAGAAACTGAATTATGGGCACTAGTACAATCGGTGTCGTTTTTCTTGCCATAAAAAATAGGTCTTAGATTAAGACCCTGTGGGACGCCATTTAGTAACTATGTTGAACCAGCAACGATTTGCTTTGTTGTACTTGTAAAGTGAATAATAAACATCAAATTTTACGTTTTGAAAGTGTCCGAGTCTGACTATTCCATCCCTTCTGGTTTTTTTTTAGGATCGAGCGGGTACGAAAACGCGAAGAAAGAGAGCACATAAAACATCTTATTCTATTTTGGCGTAAGGAGCATTACCTTTAGCGTCAAAGATTGCAAAACGAGAAGCAGTAAACAGATAGTCGGTAGTTTTGTACAAATCAACTGGGTAGTTTCTAACAGCATAATCAATTCGAGGTAAGCATCATTAGAAATTTCGACGCCAGGCTTTTTTAAATAGCAGCGCGTACAAATTTGCGTGGGAATAGTTTGTGTTGGCTGAAAGTACCTTTATAAACCGCTCGTAAAAAGCCTTTTTATCCTGAAATCAAATGTGATAACAAAATTTAATATCAAGACCTGCTTTCTAAATATTACCAAAAAATGATTTTTTTCGGTCTAAAAAGTTTGGGACATTTTTTCTGCTAAAAATTTAATTTGCGATAACATACCATAGCAAAACTGCCTTTAAAGGTTTTAGATAGGTCTTCAAATCAACAAAATAGGAAAAAATGTTTGTAGAGAAGAAAAACATTTTTTGCTAATAATAAAAGTAGGCGAATTTGGAATGGCAGACAGTAGTTGTATCCTAAATAAACTTAGCCAAATGGTCCTTAATTTAGAATGGGCTAAATTTTGACTTCGGTTCTAGGAAATATTTATTCAGCCAACTGCAAACTATGTATGAAAACATTTTACTTGAGTAACATAGGACGTCCAGCTGTAATTAGCCATTTACGCTGCGCAAAACACGTAAAAGATTTCTGAAAATTAAAACAAAGTGAGTTATATAATACATCATGTTGATAACCAAGAGTTACCCAACTTGGTACGAAATGGAGGTTAATGAAATGCTTTAGATGTTACAGTTATAATAGTTTGTAATGCGGAAATGCAGAAAATGTAAAACGTATGGTCTGGGAATTTATGATAAAGTTACTGAAAAACCTCGAAAAGTCAGAGAAATTTATTACATACATTTAACAACGTCAATCGTTACAAACTGTAAGCCTAGGAAACAATTTAGAAAAATGCATCGAACGTATACAAACAGAATTTTCAAAATGTGGACAGAACAAGTAGAAATAAAGCTGCGGGATTAGCTTTAACCGAGGTGTAATTAAATCAACGCATGTTAGTACTTATTATTTTAGTCCATCGATAAATGGATGTGGTGGTCACAAGCACAAGACCTTTTATTTCTTACAATAACAATGATAATAATAAATAATTAATTTTGATACAGCTTTCTTAAGTATTAATAAACATTTTTTTTTTTGAAAATTGATTTTCCACTTTCATGTTGTAATTGTTTCTCTCATTCATGAGTCTAAAGGTTGAAATAAAGGTATGTCTTGGTGTACTTAAAGAATATCCCTTGTAATACAACCGAACTTGCAAGTGCAACAAGCAAACAACTAGAATGCAGCTGTATATAAGTCTATTGATAGTCTTTAGAAGTACTTTATCCATATCCAAATTTTTTATAATTGTTGATATAAACACAAAAGTTTTCAATTTTTTTGAAACCAGATACCTTTGTGACGAACAAGAATACAAAATTAGTAGGTTTAGAAATGGAGACGAGGAGTATATAGAAAATTATTTTTGCGAAAACTTTTTATTCTATTACAAATATAAGCAGTAGAAGCAAATTGAATTGAAACAAGACTGATCTAAGGTTTTCATTAAGTTATTCCAACTTTATGTAGTCCCAAGCATTGAAAAATACCGTTAATTGTAAGACACAAACACTTTGGGTGATTTACGGATACATAAGGAGAATCATTTCTGTCTCACTAACAAAGGGAGGGCACAGTGAGTCTGTCGCCGATCTCGACGAGATTTCTACTGACAATTCTACGTCAAAAATAAGTCGACATGTATTTTGCCGTTCGGCTCAAATTGGCTCTTACGAAACTGGCGCTGCTCCCAGCTGTCTTAACCGATTTCAGTGAAACAACAAAAGGCTCACGTCGTGCTGTAAATTTTATTTTGACCTTCCTGGCGCATATATTGAAAAACCCTTATACACGGGTGTAATATTCTTCGATGTAGAAAGACTCATAAAAATTTAATTGAAATCGGTTAAGACAGTTAGGAGCAGCGCCAGTTTCGTGAAATCCAATTTTAGCCATTTTCCGACCTCTAAAATTTTTGATGAGACCCGAAAGGCCCATTTAGACAAGCGACAAGTGCCGACTTATTTTTGATGTAGAATCACCAGTGCTTCTTGTCAAAAGCAAGAAGAAATTGAGATACATAGCTATCTACAGAGCTTGGAAATATATATTTATTCAAGAATAATACTTACAAACTGTCAAGGAATGAAACAGACTCATTATGAAGTTACTCGCGGATTTTCGTGCTAATCAAGGAAATTAATTGAGTCGATAACAATGTGAACAAACAAACAATGATAATCGAATTGTATTTTTAGATTACATTACTCACCCTGTATAGTGATTATCAAATACGCACAGTTAAAAGGTAGAAGCTAATTTTAAAATTATTTTTACTCCAGGCATTATAAGACAAGTCTTATTAAATATAAAATTAGAATATAAAATTTTAAAAACATGTAAAAGAATCTTGGCATTCCCAAATTCCTATAATAACATTGTTCATATTATATTGAAAGATGAAGATTAGTAACTGAGACCAGTGACAAGAGACCGAGAAGATGATTGCAGATAAAAACAGATTACACGAAAAGCCTTGCATTCTCTATTATTAAATTGGCATACAAACTTTATACTTAATTGAATAAATTCTGATATAATAATCAGAAACGTATGTATGTAATTTAAGTTGGAAACAGTTTATCTTATTGATATAAAAGAAAACAGTTGCAAAAGTTTTTATTATTTTTTTTATATCAAAACATAGATTTGGACGTTGTAAACACTTGTAAAGATAGTATCGTCTGTGATAACTCTAACATGATTTCTCTTACTATCAGCATAAGCATTGCTTTCATAATTGATAGTTTGATTTTATCAGTAGGACAGTAGGAGATACTTTTTTCATTTTTATATATTTTTCCTATGAAATTTCATGTCAGAGACTTTTAACCACAATAGTTAACTGTGAAAAATCATTTTCAAAAGCAAAACAGTTGATAATCATATCTCTAAAAATAATATGAGTCTAAATTAGCAAACTATGATTTACCACAAAAATAATATTAAAGCAATTGCTCGATAGCAACAAAAGGGCATAGATCACTGATATTATTATGCATTATAAAAATTTATTTTATTATACATGTTGGAGAAGAATTTAGAGATGTTCTTACTGTGTAACTTACTTTACTTTTTTAAAGTCAAGTTCTTAGTTTGACCGTTTCACAAATACACATTTGATATACAGGGTAGTTCAATTAATCTTCCTGTTCTTTTATTTGTGATTCCTGTTAGAAATAAAGAATTATATTTTTTAATGATTCATCACTTTATGTCAAAGGTCAGCAAGCGTTTTGAAATCATCTTTTATTATTACTTATTATTACTATTATTATTGTAAGATTGTTCTATCTAGCTGTATTTTGAAATTATAATTATTTACTTTTTTTGCTTTTATTCACTGGATATTGTTGCAAATTGAATTATTGTAATAGTTCTACAGAACCTAGTAACAGTCTAAGTGTTGGTGCAGGTAAAAAGGAAGTACGTAATAGCATGGCCAGACAAAAAACAGGAAACGCAAGCATTGATGACAACCTGAATATTGGAAATACCAAGAGATTAAATTAAAATATAAAAGTAACAAAAATAAATTTATATTAAATAAATGCTCGATTGCATTCATTTATTATTTTGATAATTATTTGATTGTTATTAATTTGATACAATGACTTTTTGTAACTATTTTACCTTTGGTTGGTTTATTACAGTTATATATACCTAGGTAGATTATATAAAACATCATGGTTATGCTGCCTTTATATGTAGATTTCCCAAACAACTTTTACAGACGTTTTTTATCACATTTTTCAGTTAATTCAAATAAAATGTAAAACAGATTTCCAAAAGGAAAAAACACGTATTATTATTTAATTATTTAAGAAAACTCAAGGCTAAGACGGACAGTTTTAATAACCAGCCGTAATGTTATATCAGTACGTCAATATAAATAACCTGTTCCGTTTAATTTGTGTACATAATTATTTCTATGAGAACTTGTCTTTTGTAGATACAATAAAATTATGACAAAAAGTTTTTGCTTACTATGCTTTTGTTATTTATTAAATAATAAATACCTAATAGTAATATCATATTATGGATAATCAAAAAGTCAAGGATACCTGTATTACCTACTAAATTACTATATTATTATTACAAAAAAGTGTTTACATTTGTTTATAATTTTCAATCATAATTAAAGCTTGAATTGGTACACCTGCCTATATTGAAATAAACATTATAATAGAGACTATTTGAAATGTTCATGATATCACGGCGTGTTATTATTGTAGTTAGCCCAACTCACTCATGTATTATTTCAGGTTTGTTTACCATACAGAGCATAACAGTATTAGAATCTACTCAATATAAACTTTTGATTTGAATGAGAATGAACTGAGCATGCCAAATTCATATCTTATTTGGAGACACTCACTTCGACTAACTAAGACTAGACTCAGGCATTATTATGGTATTATTATGCTTGTTCTCTTTCTGGACTAGAAAAACCAGATGTAGATCATTAAAGGTTCCAATTAAACAAATTACTGAGAGCTAACTTTTACAGTACATCTTCAACAGTTAAAACATTTCTCTGCTGTACAGTATAGATTCTATTATTTACTTGTAAACTGTAGTATATAATATAATACGAGTATATAACAATTGTGTAAGATTTTGCTTCAAAGCCATTAGAAAATTTTATTGGTATACTGAAGCTGTTGGAGCATTGAATACTAACACTTGATTTTTTTATTTGCAGAATAATGGATTCTGAAACCGGAGAAAGTTATAGGGACAAAGAAACCGGAGAACTGCCAGCTGTAGCAAAAGTCAATCTAGAAACTGGAGAAACCGAAATCAATCACACAATGCCAGAAAAAGAAAATAGGAGAAAATTTAGGGTACCAAACAACAATCCAAGAAAGAAATCAACATGTCCTTTGCAAACAAAACAATATTATGCGCCACCTGGTGACACACATTTCAGCACGAGTGATGTCATTCCTTGTATATTATTCCTCTTGCCAACAACATTATGTTTCTATCCAATTATTGCTGCATTTCTAAGTATAATTGAAGTAATACTACATGTATGGGCACACAAGAAGAACAAAACATTACCGAATAAGGAAGTATGGTATCAAAGCCCTCTTCACATATTTGTAAGTGAATTTTGTGGTGCTTGCAAAGAACAACGTTCAGCAAATAAAATTACTATGATTCAGGACAAACGTAATTATAAGTTTATTAAGTATGGCATTGACTATGTTCGTGGTATTGTTATGTAAATATAAGTTTAGAAATTACCATTTAGTTTAGTTGATAAATATATAAGATGCTCAAAACCAATTATTATTAAGGATGTGTACTGTGTTTAAAAAATGGACTACTGATTACCTACAAATTAAAAATTAATAGGTACAGGTAATAGTCCTTCTTTTGTTTGTGTCGTTTCTTAAATACCAATTACTTAGATGTATTTTATACTTTGAATTGTTACATTAAGCATACAGTGAGATTGAAAATGATTGAGAATGGTTCAAATTTGATGTCATGTTTAAATTATTTTCATGTTGGCAAATGAAAATTTATAACTTTTTTATTTCCTGACCGTCCAGAGTGGTAGTGGTCTCTTTTTACTCCGTTCAACGTAGGCTTTCAGGAAAACTATAGAACTTCCCCCCTCAAAACAAAAAAGCGTGAGGGGCTAACCCGAACTTTAGCCCGAACATATGTGTTCATAAACTGTTTTCTGTGTACATTTATAATCGCTTATATTACATTCAAATGGTTTCTCGCTACTTTGGGCCTACAGAACGCAACAAAACACATAACCATTTTCCTCTAAACTAAAAAAAGCGAAAACTATACAGAGATATTAATGCAAAAACTTGAAAACAAGTATTTTTTAAATATTTTGATTAAAATAACAACAGAAGAGACATAACCTCAAAACCAATACTGATAATGTCTATTTACTACTATAGCTTTTATAAATAACCAAAGAAAAGTCTCTTTTGGCTTTTTACACGTGCTTTTCTAATGTTTGGAAAAGTTTTTGCGTCCCGCCTTTTGCTGACGTCAGACTTAGGTGGTGCATTTACCCCCGGATGACCCTGAACGCTTACCCACTATAGCCAACCTACCACTTGTAAAACTTCGGCGCGGAATTCAAACCATCTTCAATCATTTGCAATCTCACTGTACTATCTATACTATAGAACTGTTAGCAGTTGAGCATTTAAGGATTCATTCTGGCCTTTTTTGAAAAATGCAAAGCACCTTACAATCTGAACAATTTGATAAATTTTATCCAGACGGTTTATGATGACATTAAACACAACCAACTTATACCATGCATTGTACAAAAGAAATGTTTGCAATGCAAAACAAAATATTTTTATATGTTAGAATAAGATCTGTTATTTTGTTTTGATATTCTTTAAGCAACATTAGCTATGCTTGAATTTAAATTGGATCGTTAACTTGTTTTAAGGTTAATTCTTATTTAAATTAGGTAGTGTCTGCTAAAAATTAAAATTGGAAAGAATATCTGTTTTAACTATTTTGTAAAGATAGTTTTTAAATTCAGATTAGTCAAATGTGATTTTTTTTGTTTAATAAAATTATTGGAATAAATTATATTAATTTATTTCATTATTCATGTTTTTATTACTTTTTTTGTAAACAACTCTAATTGTTGTTTTTCATTCGAAATATAGCTGTGAAGCAATCTTATCAACCTACAACCTGCATTAATCAAGGTGACCGCCATATGCAGAATGTTTTAAAAAATATTCACTCTTTACCAACAGAAAACAAGAAAGTGTTCATGATATCAATTCTCATAATTAAGGCTCAGTAGTTATGTAGCAATATGGAGTAGTTCAAGAAAGAATTTTTGTATAAAGATGTGTCTAATTCTAAGTATTTACGGAAATAGACCTACTTTAATCTGACTCGTACACCTTTTCCCATCTCTAAGAACTGTTGATATCCACTGCTATCTACATAATTTGGCGTCTCATATTAATGCTATTATAAATTTGGAGCACATAAGATTTTAACAGCTGTATTTCCATAGCCATCAAACCTCCACAATTTTTTCTGTGTGTTTCTCTTATCACCCTGTATAATACAAAATTCCTTGTTTTTCTAATACCTCAGAAACAACATCAGATATGTAGATAAGACTTTCAGTCTAAGCTTCACTCGATAAGAAGGTGTCAAATTGTTTATTTACACTTTATAATCAACTTTTCATAAACAGAGGATACTATCATATTTCAAAAGTGTGCATATTATCACGAAAAAAAGTCAATTTTAGACTTTTCAAGGAAAGAACATTAGAAATTAGTCTAAAAGTTATGTTAAATCAATGACCACTTTCTTGATATAGAGGATACTTGGAAATGAGTACAGTAGATTTGACCAAAATTATAAGAGAAAGTTCCCAATAATGACATATAGCCAAGGTACAGGATATTTAAAGAAATACCTCTTTAAATTTCTGTCTTTAAACTCACATTTCAATTTAATATCAATATCCAAATGTTGGTTTGGGCATTTACAGAAAAAAAAATTGATTTTGCCGAAAACCGATACATTCTAGAAAAGATTTGCAAAAATGACTTTTTTAATAAATAAAAAAGCTAGTAACAGTAACCATTAAATTTTATTATCATGTATACTTTGTCTCATTATATAAATCTTATTTTGTTGGTAACAAACCCTTCTAAACACTAGAATCTTTCATTGAGAAATGTTGACAGTATTGTTATTTGTTTTTATTTAAAATCAGCGATTAGATTGTCATTCGGAAAAGGTAAATGTTTGCATTTCGTAGAGTTACCTTTTGTTATTTGTTTATTATTTGGAATAAAAATGTATTTTTTGTGTTTATTACTTCAATATTAATTGTAATCAAACTGATTTGCACATAACGAATTTACTGCATTCTAACCCTATTTTGACATATGACATTCGTTTGACAGAAGATTGTCTAGTGAGAAATGTGTAACTAGAAATAGTGACAGCAACATAAATAAGTTTGGGGTATAACAGTGCATGCAACTAAAACCCTAAACATTTGAAATGGATTGGAATTATAGAAATGAGATAAGGTATAGTGTGGTAATTAATATTGAAAAACAATTAACTTTCTGATAATGTTTCAATACCTCGCACTTTCTTTCTTATCTTCATCCAGGCAATATTCTGCAATTTACTGAAAAACTTGTATAATCACAAACTCTAAAATTTCTAAACCTGATGTGAACCTTTTTGGGGCATTATAGTGTTCGTCATGGAGATATCTAACTTATTAGTTATTACTTATTAGTCATTAATAAAATTTCAATAAGAAAAGCGACCTGTATACCACCACTGTAAAATCTCATTTATGGTCTATCACTGAATTGTGTATAAATTATGGTATTGTCGTTACAGTAGTTGAAGATAATTTGCTATCGAGATGCACAGTGGTTATTTGAACTTTACAACAGTACCATGGACTGCATAATAATAATAGTACTATCAAATAAATATGACAATCTCCATGTGAAAACATTACCTATCTTAGTTAATCTTCTTTGTAATCATCTTGTCCATGAGTTCCATCTAAATTTTTTGCCGGAGGGGGAGGGGGTGCAACAAGGTTGGGTAGTTACTCCCATTTGGGATGCCCAAGATGAGAATTCTCAAACCAATTGTTTTCAGCAAAAGTTTTTCTATGGTTTTGCTTAATGGTGCAGATGAATACCACAACAGTGACTTCTACAGATTTGATTACCTTTTAGTCCATACTTGTTTGTTTTCTTTACTAAAGAATTCTGTTCTTCTACAAAGAAGAGTATTGATTTTTCATGATCACAGGTAATAATCGGGCGGCAATCTCTTTATATGTTCAATATTGTAATAAATCACCAGTAGAACTTTTTGTAAGGACATTTTTAATGCCTGACCAAACAGTTCTTGATCTAACCTAGACAGACATATGAGTTCTGACCAAAGCAGTCAAAAGATCAAGAACCCTAAGAGTGAATGCAAATTTAAGTACCCACCTCTTGTGAATTCTAGATCTTGAATCGATTAAGTCAGTGATGCAACTGCCTCAGGAACACAAAAATCAATTCACAAACTTTCATCTACTCTGCATGATTCCATGGGATGCGAAGATGCTAAAGAATCAAAGCTACCAAGAAAATTGTAGCAAGACGAAAACGAAGTCATTGACAGGTGTATCTAACAATTTCTACAGGAAGAAGTATTTTCGATCAGAGGATGTTTGACTCAAACGGTCCTGTTAGCAACAAATTATTTATAGGTTGGTAAAACAAAAAGAAGAGAAACTCGCTATGAAAGAAAAGAGAGGAGTAGTTGTTGAGACACAGCAGTTTAGCGTCAAAAAGAGGACTGAAAGAGATTAACCAACCTGAGTGGTGTTTAACCCTTTTCTTGTAATCTGAACGGCGAAGAGAGTTTATTAAGATTGTTCAAGTTAAAGATTTGTTGGAGAAGATAATATTGAACGAACTTGCTTCTATTACCAAAACTCTACTGTTAGATTTCTGGACTTCCCACTCAGGTGGGGAAAAGATGGCCCCACCCCTTGCATGCCCATGATCCCGTCTCTCCATGCATATACTTGCCAAAATCTCAATAGTGGTATCCCGTTTCCATACAATTGTTTTAGTTGTTTACATCATCACAGTTTCTTGATACTGTTGTTGTCTAAGAAGTACAAGGTCAAGTATCTGAGTTATTTCTATGATGTGTGACCCTACATCGTATGATTGCAGCTTGCCAGTTTTATCTCTTTACATTATCGTTACCGTGTGTCGCTTCTCGTGAAAGCTTGTTCGTACAATAAGTCTATTAGTGGTTATGTACTCAAAAATGGGGTGATAGATTGTATCAGTAGGCATAGGATCAGACCTTCATGTAAAAAGCTACCTAGGACAAGTTTTCTTAAGTATAGTACAGGTCTCGTCATGAGTGTTGACGAGTGGCAATGATACGCAGTAGGTATATAAACCAAAATAAAACCGAATCTGACCCCAAACGGCTCCCCACTGGCATGTAATCATTGATTATTGCGCTAATTTACATTGTAATGCCATACCGTAATCTCAGGACGGCTTCCATCATTTGTGTGACTACATACTGTATTTTTAAAATCAATACCTAAAACACATTATTTCATTTAGTGTAGTAAAATTTCTTAGAAATGTGAAACATTTCATGGAGTTTTTACAAAGCAGTGAATAATAAAAATTTACTTTGCATTCTCAAAATATAGAAAAAACTGCTGACCTAATGCCAAAAAAAAACAAAAAGCTGAAAACTGTGATATGAAGAATTTCACCTGTTGTATCAATAGTTCTATTTGGCCAGAAACTAAAGAATAGATACACAAACAATAGTAGTATCGATAAAATGTTATTCAGAACAGCACTGAAGTACGTATTCATTTTTTTTATCTTATCCTTATTTTTTCACTGTACCAACTACTTAAAATTAAAACAAAGTTCGTGTGATTTTTTCTTGGAAACCGTAAGCTTGTCACCTGTATAAATGCTTGAGCTACCTTCAAAAAGAATTCTATTAAATACAGGGTTTTAAAAAAAGGGTAGAATACAAAATATTTATTATAGCTACTCTAATGTTAAATAACAAATAAAGCGTTTGAAGGACATTCATTATAATTAGTATTATAATAAACTAAAAGCAAACAAATCTGAAACCAGATTTTTCAGTTAAAGTATTAGCGAACAACTGAATATGAATTTTTCTACAATAATATACCTCCGGATATAACGAAATGATAAGAAATTCAAACGCATTGCAGCCAGCATTATTGTTCACGGTGAAATATGAGTCATTCTAGTGATACCATGTCCTTGTAGTAATTGATTTAGGAGGGATAGACGCTAGAATATTAATATTACACAGTTTTAGAGATAATTTCGTGAACGTAGGTGTTTTAGCTGCACTCTTTTTGATATTCATACTATTTGCATATTTTAACTTGTGCAGTAGTAAACATTGTAAGTCTGCTGATATTTGATTTATAATCGTAACTATCTTAATACTTATATTTCCAATGCTTTTTTCTCTGATTTTACATTTTGGAATTTTTAGCAAGTTTAAAATTCTGGAGTTGCGATTTTGAAGTATTAATTCTTATTTTATCTTCTTATAGTAGTATTGAGAATCATCGAAATATTCTATTGAAAAGCAATATCTTTACATCCTGTTTATGAAAAATAGATAGATAACACCATTTATTTTGATATTATATTGGAGCGCTTGTATTTAACATTTATATATAGCAAACAAAATACAATCGTGTTACTTGAATTGACATTGCTGTACATCTTGCTGTCGAACAAAACAACTCTTGTGCGCGCACTGATCTCCAACCCACCAACACACCCAACGATGCTTGGCGCGAACTTAAATTTAAATTAACATAAATGAAATCTTAACACACCCTATATAGCTTCTACACACCAATTCCGCAATTAACAATGATTTTTCAATTTTAACTTTTCCATCATTTAATTTGTTACAGCATTGATTCAATATGTACGAAGAAGCTACTACATTAGTTATCGACAATGGATCTCGCACATGCAAAGCCGGTTTTGCAGGATACGATGCTCCCCATGTTGTATTTCCATCTGTTGTGGGCTACCCTCGTAAAAAGGATGTAATGATCAAACAAAGTGAGTCGTATGTAGGAGCTGAAGCTCTTGGCAAAAGAGATGTTCTTATTTTGAAACACCCCATAACTTATGGTTACATCGCCAACTGGGATAATATGGAGAAGTTTTGGCATCACACTTTCTATAATGAATTGCGAGTAGCGCCAGAAGAACATCCAGTTTTATTAACTGAGCCTCCATTGAATATCCGAGAACATCGCGAAAAAATGACCCAAATCATGTTCGAAACTTTTAACACTCCAGCTATGTACATCGCTATCCGACCTGTACTTTCCTTATACGCTTCTGGTCGTACAACTGGTTTTGTATTTGATGCTGGAGAAGGTATGTTCTTTCCTGTGCCAATTTATGAAGGTACCGCTTTGCAAGAAGCTATTCTTCGGGTAGAAGTAACGGGTTCTGGCTTGACAGACTATCTCTTGAAGATATTGACAGAACGTGGATACTCTTTAACCACTTTTGCTCAAAGAGAAATCGTCCACGATATACAAGAAAAATTATGCTATGTAGCTTTAGACTTTGAACAAGAAATGACCAAGTCAGTGGAAAGGAGCTACAAACTTCCTGATGGTCAAGTCATTACTATTGGCAATGAAAGGTTTCGTTGCCCTGAAGCTTTATTTCAACCATTCATAATGAATATGGAAGCATGTGGCATTCAAGAAACCACATACAACTCCATCATGAAGTGCAATGTAGACATTCGTAAAGTTCTTTTTGCCAACACGGTACTTTCTGGAGGTAACACTATGTATCCGGGCATAGCCGATCGTATGCAAAAGGAAGTTACTGCACTTGCCCCAAGCACAATGAAAGTCAAAATCATTGCTCCTCCCAAAAGGAAATATTCCACGTGGATTGGTGGTTCTATTCTTGCTTCTCTTCCTTCCTTTCGACAAATGTGCATCTCCATGCAAGAATACAATGAATTTGGACCTTCGATTGTTCACAGAAAGTGCATTTAATATCATTCGTCTTTTGTTTCTCTGTATACATTATACCAACTGTATTATATTTACAATTTACATAGTATAATTTTAAAACTGTTGTTTTTGTACTTATTTTAGGTTGTGCAAATGCAGTGTTTAGAGTTTATTTGTCTATTATTTTAGTGTTCGTGAATAACTGCTAATTGGTTACAACTACTGGTTTCACCTATCTTCTCATGATTCGACAAAATTTCCATTGAGTATGCTCATTTCAACTGTTTGCATCAAATTCTGAGACTATTTGCCCCCTATACAATCAGTGCTTTATGGTCCTTCAGCGGATGACTAACATTCATAAATTGAAACATTCAATTTTTGGCACGCTATAGAGTATCAGGTGTATATTAACAATGTAAGAAATTTTTTCATCATAAATTCGCTGGTAGGTTCAAGAGCAAGGGAGATGTGAGAATGAAGGAAAACACGCTTTGAAGTCATCCAAGAGGAACAAAGGTATTTATCTAAAGTTTCTGATGAATACCTACCCCAAAGATTGAAAGATGTATTGCTGCCAATTTTAAGTTCAAATTTGGCCTTACAGAGAAATACATCAACAACACCTCAAAGTTCGCAGAGTTTGTCATTTATGAGATCGGTAGCGATTTTCCTATTACTTATTTAGTGACAAAATTTCGATCGTATTAAAAGCCTAAATAGTGGGAAGATTTGTGGAAAGCCCTTTAGGACTTAAAGAGACAATTCCAGGTTGATGGTGTTAAGAAATTAGCTATGCCAAGAATGAATGTCATATAGTACTCAACAAATGTTGAAATATTGGTTTGCATTTGCAACTCAAAAGTATTTTTTGCAGCTGCCCTAGAAGATTGCAGGCTGCTTCTTTTTCAAGAATGCCAGAATTATAACTTATTTACAGTAATGCGTGTCGACATTCTTCAAGACATCAAATTATTGACTGGGTGACGTGTGAGACAACCGTGTAGTTGAGTCTAGGACGCATCGGCTTCTAGTTGTGCTTGTAGCGGCCACCCTTGAAATCGGTCGTTGTACCCAAGACAGATTCCCTAAATAAATCCAGTTACATAAGTTTGCTCAGGAAAATGTCCCCAACACGAGAGCTTCTAATTGTCAAGTCCTTAGTAAATTTAACGATAGATGTCGCGTTTTCACTCACATCAAAACCAGACGCTTTTACACTTGAACAAATGATGATCATAAATTGAGCTCAATAACGATTTTTCAACGTTTGTTCATAAGCTTGAGATTATTAGAATAATGCCTTATTGTTGCATATTATTCTTTATTCTTCGGATGGCTCAACTGGCTTTGTACTACACTGGTTAAAATAATCTTCTGATTTAAGTTTGTAGAAACTGTATACATTCTACAAAATACACTTACAGCTCGACCAATTTCAGATAAACCCCGAATGGGCGTGTACGGGAAAGCTACATGTTGACCAGGTACACTCACATCCAAAAATCTTTCGGCAGAGAATTTAAATAAAACTAAACATTACTAATAACATGCAATGGATTTAAGACAACTTTTTGTCAGTTAGTGTACTCGAGTAAAATTACGGTCGACGTTGTTTGTTACTGAAATTAGTCCACATATTTTCCGGGGTTTTTCTGAGGTTGGTCACGCTGTAAAGAAGGATAAATCAGAAGTCGCCGTCAGCAAATAGCCATGATCCATGCAATACATAAATATTCAAATTCATCAATATCCTTATTTTTCGACGAAATGTCACATGTCAAAATAAGGTTAAAATGCAGTAAATTCGTTTTTATGTACAAATCAGTTTGATTACAATTAATATTGAACTAATAAACACCAAAAATAAATTTTTATTCTAAATAATAAACAAACAACAAAAGGTAACTCTACGAAATGCAAACATTTACCTTTTCTGAATGACAATCTTACCTTTGATTTTAAATAAAAACAAATAACTATATTGTCAACATTTCTCAATAAAAGATTCTTGTGTTTAGAAGGTTTTGTTACCAACACAACAAAGATTTAACAGGAATTATAGAAATGAGGTAAACTATAATCAGTATTTTGATATCTCGAATACTTACTATGATATCGACTTGGTTGTTAACGCTGAATACGAACTATGAAATTTTAATTTTTATATCTCGAGTAGTTCTCGAGATGGTCGATTTTTTTCTAAATTTTGTCATGATCATGCTTGCATTTTCACTGGTTTTTATTTTATTTTTTTCACACTGTTTGTTTTCTTTCCTTTCTTTTTCCAGATCGTATTCTGACAACAGGCAAGATCCACCTGAACAGCGAAGGCTTGAAGTTGCTCCATGCTCTGTTGTATACTTTATACTTTGATAACTAAATTAAGACAATTAAATTTGAAAGAATTTGAATTAAAATTATAATTCGTGAAATTGTATATAAAAAATGTTAATAAAACTTTTACCTACCTACATTAGTAATCTGTCCTTGAAAGATGCAGAATGCCCCCCCCCCTCTACCCATGCTAGGAACATTTTTAATGCATTGACTGTATACAGGAAAGTCCAAGCCTACTAGACTATAGGGAATTGCATTGGTTGGAGTACATTGAAGTCCCCTGTGGTAAAAACGAGATAGAATGATAGAAATAAAAACGCGCTGCCTTGAAAACAGATGAATTGATATGTAGTTATTAAAAACAAAATGGGCACACAGCAAGCACTTGCCTATGTCGCGAGCGGTGGTGGAGATTTTCGTTTCTGTCTCGCTTCCCCTAAGAGTGACTCCACTGCACTCTGTCCAAATAATGCAATTCCCTATGCACCTAGTGGGCTTGGACTCCCTTTTATATATTTATTTATGAAATCTGTGGTCTATGACCACTATGGACATAACAGCCACCACTGCATTAATTGTAAGAGCTATCAACATGGACACAATGACCACCTATCTTACTGGTCGTTATAACGGCTCCAGGGACATAACAGTTATAGCCGATGTCTGATGTAGATAGTGTACTTCCCTGGTAGCCATGGACACCCTATATACCTTTGTCGCGTGTATTTCTTAGTTTACTTAATAGACCTTATTAGTAATTGCAAATCATGTTGGAAAATCTTATCCCATGCATAACAATACCTTCTTTACCGACCTATCTATAGATTAAAAAAATGAATATTTTAATTTTTCAATTTCTAATGTCAAAAAGTATGTTAAAAATGTATTTCATTTATTTAAAAAAATTGAAGGGAGAGATTTAGTTGATTCAGTACATTTGGAATGCACAGAAATAAGGTATTGTCAGGCAGACAGAATTTTATGAACTTCCCTATTACTGATGCATATGTCAATATTTTTAGTTTACCTAGCCATGCTTTATATTGTTCCAACAAGAGATAACTATACACAAGAAATAAATAACTAGACACAAGAAATAACGTTAATTTAATAATCAATCACAAGAAATAACTATACTTAGCCTATATACAACTCACTGTTCATAAACTAGACAAAAAACCATGTGCGAATATATCAGATTTTAAAGCATTTCGCTGCCGCGCTTTCACGCACGTATTACTTAAACTCAAAATCTTGTCCTATGATTTTAATAAGCCGGCGCTTTTTTCTCGACAACCAATATTATAACACGCCGAAATCTTATATAAGCATTTGTATTATATTTATTTCAAGTTATTTGTAGTGTAGGCTCTATACTTTCAAATTGAAAGTTTTATGGTCTCCATAAGAAATACATACAATCGTTGCTCCCGCCAAAGTTTAGGGTCATACCAGCGTATAGATGGTCATACCCCTTGATTATCTATATGTCTAATAGGTGACTCTGACCTTTTTAATAAGGTGTATTGTTCAATTGTTTGTGGTGCTAATAGCTTTAACTACAGTTAAGTAGATGATTAGTTAGAAATGGTAGTTTTAAAAGCCCTGGTCACATTATCAAGTAATTTGATCAAATTTGACTGTCAGTCTAGAATAGTGACGTCAAAACTGACAAACTCAAGTTTGTATCAAACTAGGTGGTCACACTATAAATAAAATAGTTTGATCAAACTGTGAGGTTAAGTAGCCGTATGCGTTGGTATTTACAAAAATACTGCGTGTTTTTTAAATTTTGTGAAGTTAGAATATTAAATTAATTTATTATTTGTTTTACATTTTGTTGTTTTCTTATTTCTTATTCACTACTGACCACAAAAAGCTGTAATAATTATATTTTTACTATAAATAATTTTTAGAATAATAATTAGTTATTAATTTTTAATAATATAATAATTCATTTTAATATTTGCGTATACAAAACACCAGGTGAGTTGGTATTATTTTGTAAAAATGAACAAAAAAAAAAGGCGGTAGTAGCTGTTTCAACATTAGGATTAGCATTGAAGCAGAATGAAAATAAACGAAAAACAAAACAAACACGACTAACCCGCTATAACCTTTTTGTCTTAGCGCCTGCTTTACTATTTTCAAATTTAGCCAATCACGTAAGCCATCGCATCAAACTGACTGATGGATTTAGAAACGTTTCTATAAAACTTAGAAAATTTGACCAAACTAAAGGTATGACGTCATTGTTTCAGACTGATAGTCAAGTTTGATCAAACTGACTGATAGTGTGAGATAGGTTTTACAGAATGTCCCAAAAAAAGTGAAACTCCCATCTTTCCTTCTTTTTTGAATGTTATGTATCATTTTTGTACACTGTGGGTACAAAATTGATAATTGTACTTTAAGTAAGTGTTCTGCGTTTTTCAGAAAACCCTGTAGATAGTCTTTTTCTGTAAAGTGATTATCCAAAGGAATAAGTTGGAAACTGTAATACAAAGTGGGAATGAAATTAGAAGTTAGATACACGAAATAATTGTCTCATCAGCATTATACATTGTTTAACATCCTCTTTTGTTAGCACTTCTTCCTTGTCACTGCAATTTCAAAACAGGAATGTATTATAAATATCTTCACTATCTTACAAAGAGGGAGAAGCTTTAAAGATTTTAAAGTGTTGGGATCTTTTACTATTTTAAAGTTACACGTAAAACAGGAAGGTCAAAACAAAAGTATGTGTGTTTATAATTTGGATCTATGCATAGTGCCCTGCTAGATTGCATCCAATGAGGTTCCAATGCGTCCTATTTTAATATCATGTCAAAAACGTAACCTACGAATTAGTCGAGCATAAATAAATGTACGGTAACCTATTTTAGGTTGCAAGAACTTAATACTAATATTAATTTCAAGGAATCTATTGGAATTTCAAGGGATGCACTGAAATCTCATGGGATGCATAGGACGCAATTTAGCACAACCCCTATGTATACTGTACTTGTGAAGTAGGGGCTTTGTGCAAGTTGCTAAAAAAATTAAGTTTGGTTGAATTTAATTAACAATTTTATTTTTTAAAAAAATACAAAATCATTACACCACATATAACATTAATAATAAATATTTTTACATTATTTCATACGCAAAATTTCTTTAGTGGCAATCTGACAAATTGCATTAAAGTCTGTATCTAAATGTGCTCTCCAAAATTTACATTTACCCCATATAACAGCTGGATAATTAGGACTTTGAATGCCATAGAAAATCCTAGCCACAGCTCTTCCAGTGAAAGTATTTTCTCGATACATACATACAAGTGAACGAACATCCTTTATAATTTGTTCTTCGTTTGCAGCTTTTGTTTCAATTTCAGAACAGAACAATTCTAATGGTTTAGAGGATTCAAAATATTCCCTGATTTTAGATTTTAACAATTTTTCCTTTTCTGAAATTTCTTCTGTTAAACACATTTTAAAATTCGAAACAGCAACAGATGTTAGAGTGGTATGTAGAGCATGCAGTTGCATTAAAGAAGTTTTCTCTTCTTCTTTCACTCGTTCATGTAAATTATCCAAAGCTTCGTCTAATGCTGAATCTGTGAGATTTCCAGGTGCCAGAAGATGAAAACCCAAATTTGAAAATTGAACACTCAATTTGGAGCGTTTTGGTTGATTGTTTTCTGAAAGTAATTGACTGTTAGTTTTTCTCACAGAAACAATAACTACCTGTAATTACCTGAAATCCACTCTAAATTCTTTAGTGTGTGTTTACATATACCACTATCCCAACCCATAACAGATGCAACTTCAATAACAGGAAATTCAAAAATATTTTGAAGCATATCTTCTTTCTGATATAATGCTAATGCCATTGCTAGTGGTGGACAGTTCTGAGCTGCTTTTCTAATATCATTGGCTCCACCATATGAAATAATTTTGCATGTCACATAAGCATGGCTTAATAGTTCAATATATTGGTTTTTGTGCAACTCTAGATAACAGAGTAATGTTTCTATATTTTCTTCAGGTATGTCAAGAGCTTGAACAGTTGCCTCAGTGGAGAAGCCTACTTCATGACGAGGACAGGTTGTTGTACAAGAACAAGGAATAAAACAGCGCTGCAATAGTTTACGAATTACATGTCTGTCGGTGGAATTCGCATAGCTGTGTCTACGTAGTTCATTTTCATCTCTTCCCTAAAATGAAAAGTGTTCAACTGTATACAGAGAAAAAATAATTGAATCTCATCATCTAGAAGTAACATTCTAAAGTTCAATATAAAAGAATGCAAAAAAGTTCTAATTTCTAACGGTATTGGCTGGTAATTTTTATTATGAAGGGCAACATAGAAAATTATAATGTACAATATTGGATACCTGCGAGTCTAAAAAGAGATGACAGTGAGCCAACAAACCATCCCTACCGGCTCTACCAACTTCTTGAACATAACTTTCAAAGCTCTTTGGCATATTGTAATGGATTACTGCACGAATATCAGACTTATTTATTCCCATACCTAAACAAATGCAAAAAATGTTATATCAAAGAGTAATTATTATTATCTTTTAATTTACCAAAAGCAACAGTAGCTACAACAATTCGTAATTCTCCACTCATAAATGCTTTTTGAATACTTTTACGTCTACTAGATGATAATCCTGCATGATAAGCTTCAGCTTCTAAGCTAAACCTTTTCCTTTTTCTACTTTCACTTCTATTTTGTAAACTAGTTCTTAAAAATGTAGCTACACGTTGACACTCTTCTCTTCTTATACAATAAACAATAATACTTTTAAACTGTGAAAATGTTTCTGATAAAAGTAACGCTAATAATGCTTGATCTCTGTTTGCATCTCGAGAAACTGTTAACCTCAAGTTATCTGGTAATGGAACATTGCTTATAATACCATTTCTACCATCTGGAATGGAAATATGTTGGATGATGCTATCAGTTGTAACCCTTGTTGCAGTAGCTGTTAATCCAAGTATTATGTGAATCCCAAGACGTTCCTTCAACACTCTACAAATCTTCAAGTAAGATGGTCTAAAATTATGGGACCACTGAGAAACACAATGTGCTTCATCTATACATGCAAATGCTACTGGAGGAAGTTTACGTAACAGAGATCCAAAACCTGCACAAAAATAAAATTCAAATTTAATTAACTGACAGAACTTAATTTTCAGATTACTAACCTGAAGATTTTTCCCCAGCAACAACTGCCTCAGGCGAAACCAACAAAATATGTAAATTTCCAGAATTTAAAGCATCTATAACTTTACTTCGTTGTACTTTTGTTTGATTTGTATGCAAACATGCTGCTTTCAGAAAGCCTGGAATTCCAGTGACTTGATCTTCCATGAGAGAGACTAGTGGAGATATAATCAGAGATATGCATGGTTCTCTTTGAGAGTAAAGGTAAGCAGGTAGCTGATAACACAAACTTTTCCCAGAACCTGTACTAAGTGTGACTAGAGTGGATTTTCCTGACAAAATACGCATTACAGCTAGTTCTTGTCCATCACGGAAAGTGTTATGACCAAATTTATGTAAGGCATCAAAGACTTCTTTTGGTGTTTCTGGAATTCAATAATGAAATATTCAAATATTGGTATACTTATGTCATTGCTTGATAAGATTGTGTTACATTACTTGTGAAAATTATTACTAAAAGTAAAAAGTAAATACAATACTCATTGTCAGTATAAACATAAGCAGTTGCCTTTGCGGCTTAGAATCCAAATTTGCAATAAAATATAAGGGTTTCCATTTACAATTTTAAAGTTGCTGCCCATCCCCTGTAAAGGGTGATTGAGGGTTTTCAATTTTTTCACCATCAGAAAGGGGACGTCAAAATTAGTAAGAAAACCGTTTGTTTCATCAAAAAAGCTCAAACCCCTTAATTTTAATAGGGGTGCACGGATGTTCTGAGACACCCAGTATATACCGCTTCTTAAAAATAGCATTTATTATTTGATTTACCTAAACATGGTACTAGAGAAACATAGAAGTCATTGGGGATGCAGAGAACTATGAGACTTTTCCCATATTTTAAGATTCTTAGGGGAGGAGGTGGAGTTTTCCAGCATGAGGTATCCAACAATTCCTATTCCCCATTCCCATGCTTTACACTCATCTTTTTCTCTCATCAGTCATTGCGTTTATATGTTTTCGTGTATTTTGTCTTAGTGGTAGATTTGTCTCAGCGCATTCACATTAAGTAAGGTTCTGTTCCCCTCTGCTGTTATGGCTTCAAGAGGTTTGCATTAATTCACCTAATAACTTCTGCTACATTTGTGGCGAATTTACTGCCAAGAAGCAACAACGGAATGTTACTGATTTTGTAGTAAAAATTTATTTTGCATATTTTGATGTGAAACTTGGTGACCAAGATAAAACATGAGACTCCTCATAAAGTTTGCTCTGTTTGTGTGGAATGGCTCAGGTAGTGGTCTCAAGGCAAGAAACATTCATTCCAATTTGGAGTGCCTATAGTATGAAGAGAACCATGAAACCACAGCGATGACTGGTACTTCTGTTCTTGTAATGTTCACCTAAACCTCCAGAGAATTTAAATACTCCAGAGAACTCTGAAAGTGATTACAAGGATTTAGATGATGATTTCCGTGGCGTTATAAATAGTAGTGAACCTCAATTCTTCACACAAACAGAATTAAACTACTTAGTTCGGGTTCTGGGCCTACCAAAAGACTCTGCTCAGCTGTTAGATTCCAGATTGAAAGAAGAAAACTTGCTAACACCAGGAACCTCTTTTGCATGGTATAGGAACAGAAAAAAATTTCATTTCTTACTTTTTTGAAGACAGTGAGTTATGTCAATGTTCAAAATTCAATACGACCCAAGTGAATGGAGACTTTTTATTGATTCATCCAAAAGGAGTTTGAAAGCAGCATTCTTCACATTGGTAACAAGTACGCTTCACTGACTACGTCATTCAGTTCATTTAAAGGAGCATTATGGGAATTTAGGCCTCGTTCTCTCTAAAGTTAAGTACAACAAGCATGGGTGAATCTTATGTTGGAGACTTGAAAGTGCTTCTTGGGCAGCAAGAAGGGTATACCAAGCATTGGACAAAAAAGAAATGGCCAAAACGAAATTCCCTACAGCCCAAACAAAAAAAATGTGCTTCAAAGAAGTTCTGTTGACCCAAAGATCGTTCTTCTCCCTCCCCTTCATAGAAAACTCAGACTTATCAATCAATTTGTTAAGGCATTAAACAAAGAAGGTGAATGTTTCAAATACTAGGGAGAAAAGCTTCCGAGACTCTCTGATGAGAAACAAAAAAAAGGAATTTTTATTGGCCCTGATATAAGAAAGCTCATGAAAGTTGATAACTGAAACAAAAATAGAGGAGGACGAAAAGGAGGCTTGGAGTTGGCTTCAAAGAAGTTGTCAACAAATTTTTAGGAAACCAAAAGGACCCAAATGTCAAGAATATTGTGGAAAGCATGCTAACAGAATTTTTAAATAAAACACCCTGTAACTCAGTAAGGAGCCACATTTTATTTAAGTGATTTGGGTTAAATCTTAATATTTTGAGCTCAGGATTCTACAGTTAAAATATTTCCAATTATTAATGAAACACCCTGTATAAATCAGAATCATAAAGAGCTTTCTCCAACTCTTTATCGGTAAGATACTTTTTACTACACATTATTATGAGAATAATAAAAACAAAAGGAAAACACAATATCAGTAATGCTAATGTAAATTTCTGTTTATCGGCACACTAAAGTGACTCAAGACAGAATGTTAGGGAATGACAGGAAGGTATAATTCTTTCTTCAAAAGTCATAAATTTGTCACAAATGCGGTATGCAGTGTCAGAGAAATTATTTTTTTTAAACACCAAAAATAAATTATTCTTACTAAAAATACATGTATGTCTGTTTATAACATATAGAAAATCAAAGTAAGAAATTCTCAATTAAAAATATTAAAAATTAAAAGATATAACGATTAATGTAAGCTGGGGTCAACGGCTGACCCCCCCCGTGCTGCTGCAACTGTTAATACTGCACAAGAATATATGAATTTTCTTCATAGCTAAGGTATTTAATTAAAAATGATCCAGGAAAAATCATCACAGAACTGACATTTTCATTGAAAAAAGTAGCTAGTAATGTAAATAAAAGTGTAACCCACGAAGAATTATCTTGTCCATCCTCAGATCTTATTCTGCATAAATAACTGAACAAAAACGTGCTAAAAAATAAGCAAAATACTTTCATGAAATCATGGGTTTACTTTTTTCCCCATTTAATTTTATTTGCCCAGAACCATTTCTTTAGGTTTTGTAAATATTTCTCATTTATTATTTAACTGATTTCACTCAATTTTCTACTGTATACTAAAATCAAGCGTAGAAAAAATTTTGATTTGAACATGCCCTACAACAGTTTCCTGCCATAACTTCTCATCTAGCTGGAAATAAATAATATATAGATAATCTACAACTCATAATTGTAAGAATTACACAAAGATTTATAACGCTACGAATAAATCAAAGCAACTCATACACATCTAAATAATAACCTGGAGAATCAACAATATTTGATTTTATGCATTTGTTACCAAATTCAGGTATAATTGAAAATTTAGCACATACTTTCCAAGATGTGCTAAAAGCTAGAACATAAATATCAGGAAAAGTCAGAAAATCCAACAATGTTAGCTTAGAATTAAGTAACCTATATGTACAGTGGACCTAGCGTAAGCTTGCGGGTGAACCTCCGATGCGCACTGGCAAATCCTTCAGAAGGGTGGAGAGAGTTCACCTTTAAGCCGACTTTCCAGGCAGTAACTTGTGTACATTCGAAAAAAAAGTATCACCACTATTTTTCCTATACCTCACAGTAAGTTTACTATTCATTTCGATTTATTTCTAGTAATTGCTATTATTTCTATTATTACTTATATTTTTAATATTATTGGTTTGTTATTATATTTATTATAGTATTGATTATCTATCGAATTAATTTATAAATTCTATTTAAAATTTGGGATTCAGCGTTGAAGTTTCTCATCTTATTAGTATTGTATCCTTATAAATTACATATTTTGATATTTTCATTTAATTAAATATTAATTAATAATTAATAATATGGAGTTTAAATCGAAAGTTAAGAATAAAATTTTGAGTGGTCAGTGTCGTGAAATCATAAGTGCGGTTTTAAAGTTCATGAAGAAGGAAGCAAAAGCTGGTGCACCTATTATAGCATTACAAAAAGTTCAAGAACGTGTTGCTCGGGCTACGGGTATTTCCTTACGATCAGTACAATCGATACAACAAGAAGCAGCCAAAATTTCCAAGGGCAAGGGTTCTATGTTTACAATACCAACTAAGAAAAGAAAGAAGGCCCATACTAAAACAAACCTTGATGTCGCTGACCCAGATATTTTGAGAAGATTAATTACTAATTTATACGTTACAGAGAAAAAAGTTCCTACGGTTGGCAACATTTTGAAACAGTTTCAGGAAGCAGTGGATTACACGGGGAGTGAAGACAGTTTACGCAAAGAAATTCACAATATAAGATTTCGCTGGCGAAAAACCAAGACAAATAGAAAAATTCTAATGGAAAAACACGAAATTCGACATCAAAGACTGAATTTTTTAAGGAATATGAGGAGATGTAGAGAACAAGGACGCCCAATCGTATATATGGATGAAACGTACATACATTCATCTCACACATATAACCAGGCATGGAGTGATGATAGCAATGAAGGATTGAGAAAACGCATTTCGAAAGGTCAAAGGCTAATAATTGTGCATGCGGGCAGCAAAAATGGATTTATAAAAGGAGCAGAATTGTTGTTCAAATCTTCAAGTACCACGGGCGATTATCAGCACGAAATGAATTTTTCAAATGATAAAAAATGGCTTCAGGAGAAACTTATACCAAATTTACCACCTCGAAGCGTCTTAGTGATTGACAATGCCCATATCATAATGTAGTCGCGGAAAAATGCCCGACAAGCGCAAGCAGAAAAGAAGATATGAGAAGCTGGCTAAGAAATAAAAATATATCTTTTAGTGACAATATGTTGAAGCCGGAATTATACAACTTGATTCAAATGTATAAGCCTCGTTAAAAAACTTACGAAATCGACAAAATCCTTTTAGAAAATGGTCATAATGTTTTAAGATTACCACCTTATCACCCGGATTTGAACCCGGTAGAGCTTGTATGGGCGTCGTTAAAACAGTATGTAAGAGAACGAAATGTCAATTTTAATTTCAAGGAGGTTAAGAAATTTTGTCGCGAATTTTTTGAACAATTTTCTGCCGAAGAATGGAAATCGAGGTGTGAACACAGTAGAAGTTGCGAATTGGAATACATGAAAAAACAACCTGCATTAGATTTAGTAGTTGATAGTTTAATTATAAATTTGGGCAAAGATAGTGATTCAGAAACTGAGTGGGAAAGTGAAAATTCAGATTCAGACGACAATATATCTGGCATAGAGCATTTAGACCAACTGTAAATACCGAAATTTTCGGTGTTTTTCTCAAGTTGTTCAATTATTTCATCTATTATTATTTATTATTATTTTTTATTGTTTATTATAATTAACACAAAAATTAATTTTAATTATTAAATATTTTTTCAGTTTACTGCAATAGCAATTTCAAATCATTTTCTATTTGAAAGATTTTAAAAATGTGTTAAGTTAGGATTTTTATATTATAAAAAGGTTTAGGTAAATTTTACAACTTGAATGACAAAAAGGGTATTATAAATCTTTGCAAAAAATGTCAATCGTCTTTTTAAAAATGTTTGAAAGGAAAGGAAATGTACATTTATGATTGTTTCCTGAATTACAAGACATCTGGTCAACAACCTTTCATAAGCTACAGAGAATTTCTATGGCAAGAGTGTTATTTGAGTTATTTAATTATTGCGGTACGTTAGAGTAATTGTGTTGTTTTTAAAATTAATGTCGGAACTATTTAATACTATTTATTTAATTTATATATTTAATTTTTATTTTATTCCTTTAAATATTTTAAAATTTAATTCATACTATATCTTTAAATAACATAAATATTTTTTGATATGTAAATACATACTAGTCATCCAAAAGTTTGTATTAATAAAAGTTCCCAAAATCCATTACGGTTTTTCGTACAAAAGGTCACTACGGACTCTAGAGTTAAATTTTATTTTAAACTACGATTTCATCCTGTTTATATTTTAGATGCAACTTTTGTCACTTAATGTACAAATGCTCTGACGCGTATGCGGTGTCTCTCTCGTTCATCTCTTATCTGTGTTCCTCTTCTGCGCAGGGTGACCCGCAAGCTTACACTAGGTCCACTGTACAATTACATCTCCTTGCACCACTTCCCTCATGATGCCCATGAATAAAACTACTGGCTTTATTTTTATTTCCGAGTCAAGAAACAAACATAATTTTTTATTCAAAAGATTTCGGCTTGAATCTGGTCACAGGAGATGAAGACAGATACAAAATACAAAAATATGTTTTATACTTTATGCCATAAGTTAGGTTATACTTGATCCAGCATTCATTCTGAACATAACCCAGAATTAATTTTTTTGTTATGCAGCTAACCTCACTAGAATAAATCATGGCCTACCCTCACATTTAAAAGAATAAATTTTAAGTTTCTTTAAAAAAACAAGAAATAAGAAAATGAGAGTGACAGTAAAAATAATTTTGATTATTTAAAAAACAAATAAAATGCATACCTATTACATTTCCATCCTCCTTCAAATCATAATAAGGTTTAACGTAAGTTGTCAAATCAACATATCTTTGTACATCGACTTTAGCAATTTCTTGCTCAAGACGTTCCGTTTCCGCCAATAAATCAGCATCGTCGTCATCATCAAAGAAATCATTTTCCTCACTATCTAAGTCACTTTTCTCCAGTAAGTCATCTTCAGCATCTTTATCATCCTTTTCTAAATCTTTGTTAATAGTTTGACTTGATTTCCTACATGCTAAAGCACTTTCCCTTGCCATCTTGTTAGCCTCTTCTAAAGTAGGGTGAGGACATCTTTCTTCTTCTTCTTCATCCATAGGTAAAAGTGAATCACCTTTTGCCTTCTTACAATGTCTTGCAAAATGTCCTGCTTGACCACAGTTAAAACATGTTAATATCCCACCATCACAGCCACTCATATCCATATCTGGTCCATAAAGAGCTTTCTTTTTATTTTTCCACATTTGCTTTTTATATTTACTAAATGATTTGTTGCTTTTACCCCTTACATAAATTTTCTTTTTTAAATTAATTTGCACGTAATTATCATTGAGGGTTCCGGCTTCCATTTTTTGTTTTAATTTATCTCCAGTTCGTTGCTGTTTAACACAATCTTTATCATCTTCTATTTTATCTTTAGATTCGTTTATTTTTGCTTTACGTATAACTTGTTTAAGATTCTTCACACGTGGGGCTCTAACTACTCTTGGTTTTACGGAATATTCTAATTCATATGCTTGAAGAGATGAGTGTTCAATTTGAGAATTTTTTTTCTCTAAAGATCTTTTATTCTCAACTTCAATTTTAGTTTCCGAAGCATTAGTACCAGCAGAACAAGAATTCTCACTTTCAGCATAATTTATAACTTTATTCCCATGTAATTTTCGTGAACTTTTTTGTTTGTTGCTACTAGATTTCTTACGGTCAGAAGTTTGCTTAGAACTTGAAGTCTTAGATTTTACTTTTTTAGTTTCTGATTTAAAATCATAAATATCACTAGACTCTTCAGTTACTTCTTTGTTTACATTTTGATTATTAATTTCAGTCTTATTAGATTGCTTTTCTGTAAATATATTAGAGAAATCTAGTCGTTTCTGTTGTGTATCAACAGTTATTAACACATTTTGACAAGCAAACATATCTTGTTTACCATCATTAGTAATAACTGAAGTAACTGATAAATCCTGATTTTTAGTATCTTGTGAAACTAAACTATCTGTAATTTTCCGTTTCTTAGCAATTTGATACAAATCACAAGAATTATCTTGCTCATCATCTGAATTTCCTATAATATCTTCACTATCATAATCTTCATTGGCACGATTTAAATTATTTTCTTTACTAGAATTATAAGAACTGGATACATCATCATTCAAGGAATCATTTTGTGTATTCCTTTGAATCCAACCTGCATCTAATGTCCTCAAAGGTTTACAATTATAATTATTACTAATGGCTTGTTGTATTATATTAACTGGTTGTGATAAGACAGTTGGAGTTGGTACAACAGTTTTTATGCTTCCATTTCTTGAAAATATATTTTCTACAACTTTAGTAGTTTCTGTAAGAATTTCTTGAGGATTTTCCATTGCCACTGAAACTGTATCAGGTTGTGACAAAAACTGTGGTTTACTTGAATCTACATCACTCTTTTTACGATTAAAAGAAAGTGATTTTCGTGGAAGACGCTTCGATGATTTAGAAGCTGCAAATAGCTTTTGTGAAAAACTTAAATTAATATTGGGCTTTTCACTTTTTGATTCATCCTTGTTATTTGGTTTATTATTTAAATGTGTACCCCAGGTATCATCAGAATTTATATTTGCATTACTAATATCTAACGAAACGTTTGGCGAGTCAATTACTTCATTTACTGGTGTCTCAGCTGGTATGGAATGTTGCGTATTTGTATTATCATCTTGATTTTCATTTATATCAAACCCTTCGGTATTCAAAAGACTTCCTTCTAAAATACTCATTTTAAGACGATAATAAGTTTTATATGCATTGCGAACTTCCTTGTTAGCTTCACGAATATCCAACTGCAGCAATATATTTTATACTTTAATATCTTTTTTGCAGAATAATTTTAATAACATACGTACCTTGGAAGGGGGTCTTCCATTCTTTTTCTTAAATTGATGTTCCCACATTTTTACCTTATATTTGCATTTATCATAAGTAACTCTAAACTCGGGATCTTGCAACAGCTCCATCTTATTTACGGCACTAATAAATTAATAAAAATATCGAAAAACGTCAAACCTATCGTAAAACCATAACCCTAAATGACACGAAACGTCACTTTGAGCGGGATGTAATGTAATGTGTACAATGTGACACCAATCAGCTGCTTAATATTTACAAAGTATGTGAAACGTTGTCAAGCTTAACAGTTTGTAGTTAATTCTGGTTACAATTACCTCATTTCACACGAAGGACATTTTTGTAGCCTCTCTAGTAAAGGGTTTTCCAATAAGAGGTGTTATTTTGAATAGCCCGCTATTTCGGTAGATGTCACTTTTGAAGCTATCATTTTTTGACATTTGACAAGTAGAAACTACGCCATTAATAAATATGGAACGATACACGCTTCAACAACGCATTGAAATTATTAAAATTCACTATAAAAATGGTGAAAATTTGGCAGAGACGGTTCGTAAAACTCGAACATTTTTGGGTCACCGTGAAGCACCTTGTCGGACCGCAATACAGAAATTGGTGAAAAAAATTCGAGCTCTTGGGACAAGTTAGTGATGTGAAGAATAAAACCCGTGCACGTCGCTCGAGAACAGCCGAGAATATTGCTGTTGTAGCCGAAAGTGTTAAAGAAAACCCAGGTTTGTCCATTCCTCGTCGTTCTTTGGAATTAGCCATTCCACAAACGTCATTACGCCGTATTTTGCATAAAGATTTGGGTCTTAAGGCTTATAAAGTCCAGTTAACACAAGAACTCAAGCCGGCCGATCATCAACAACGTCGTGTCTTTGCTGATTGGGTCGTTGAAATGCATGAAAATGATCCAGAATTCCATCGAAAAATCATCTTGAGTGATGAGGCCCATTTCCATCTCGGTGGCTTCGTCAACAAGCAAAATTGTCGGATCTGGGGCTCAGAAAATCCAAGAGTTATTGTTGAAAAGTCTCTCTATCCTCAACGTGTGACTGTTTGGTGCGGTTTATGGTCCGGCGGAGTCATTGGACCTTACTTTTTCGAAAATGAGGCTGGAGCAACAGTTACGGTGACTGGATTGCGCTATCGAGAGATGATTAACGATTTTTTATGGCCGGAATTGGATGGTATTGATCTGGACAACGTTTACTTTCAACAAGACGGCGCTACGTGCCACACAAGCAACGAAACCATTGATCTTTTACGGAAAAAGTTTCCGGACCGTGTTATCTCTCGAAGAGGTGATCACAATTGGCCACCGAGATCTTGTGATTTAACACCTTGCGACTTCTTTCTTTGGGGCCACGTGAAAGAGAAGGTCTACGCCAACAGCCCAGCGTCGATTCAAGACCTCAAAGATGGAATTCGTGAGGCTATCGAGGACATAGGGCAGCCACTTTGCGATTCGGTTATGGAAAATTTCATGAAAAGGATATTGTCCTGTAAGCGTGGTCGTGGTGGTTATTTGCCTGATGTTATTTTCCACTATTAACGGCATACCTTCCTCTTTATAATGAAATAAACATCCGATCATTTATATTAAAAAATGGCACTTTTCTTTGAATATCAAAATAACACCTCTTATTGGAAAACCCTTTATAAAGCAATATAGTATTACTATAATGTTTACTTCTATATCTTAATAGTATGAAGTAACTTGATATACTTTTTTTCTATTGTGTTGGCCAGAACTGCAAATGTTGGTGATTTAGCATATTTCTTTACTTATGACATGATATTGGTAATGAATGTGTGTTAGAATGGAATAAAATAAATTCTTTACTATTTGATGAATTAAGGATTCTTGCTTAATTTTGTAGGATGATCGGAAATGATGAGATCTTTCTTTAGAAAGAAAAAAACCTATTTGATTTTGAAATAAAATGATCAATTTTCAGAATTGAACATATTGGCAACTTGAGAATTGTTTTGAAGAGAAAATGTGAATGTTGCACATCTAAATGGTTGATGTTTCTGTTATAGAAATTAAATTCTTTATTATTTGAAATAAAATTCTTAAAAAAATGGTTGAATAAAATCTGTTTAATCTTGAAAATTAAACATATTGGCATTTCCAGGAAGTTTCTATAATTGTTGCTGTTTTTGATGTTGTTTGGAATTATTTAGTTAGAATAAATTTTCTTTTATGAAATAGTCATGGAAAGTTGGATACTACTTGAAAACGTGATACTTACTGATTGGAAAACAATTAAATGGGATGGAGTTTTTAGAATAAAATGAAATTACTGAATTTAGTATTGAGATAATTATAATTTGAAATTGGTAACTCCAAATTTTTTTGTGATGTGATTGAATATAAATGATTGTTGTTGATCAGCTTCTTCTTCCGTCATGAAGCTTGAAAATGATGGATAAGTGATTATTGTTAGTTATAGTTTTTGTTTTTATAATTGATGTCTCCCTTAGCTGAATGTGTTTAAACTCCGAAACTCCACAAAGGGATTCTTTACGAAGCTACTCGGGCTCGGCTGCGGCGATTTGACATATGTCAATCAACGATTGAACTTATAGATTTTTTTGTTCAAACTTTGTTCATCAAAGCGGTATGGGACTGTACAAACTATCACATTTTTTGTGGCACATTTCTCTAGGTAATGAGTTACAACTTTAAAATTTAGTTTTTCCTAGAAATTGAAGTCGGCATCGGCAGTGCCAGCTAGAATAACAGCAAAATCTTTACTTCCTAACTTTTATATATATATATATATATATATATATATATATATATATCATTTATGCCCGGTTTCTGAAAGCAATTTATCTAACCGATAAAGTTATGGATTCAATAAATCGCCAAAATGTGTTTCTCAAACGCTATGTTGTATTTATGAGACCGATATCGGCTTCATAAGTTATCGGAGCAAGTCGGTGCGATAAGTTATGTAGCGCCGGCGCATTCTACATCGCTTGAGGTTTCGCGCGGCTTTTTTTCAATTACCGATCGCTAACAGCAGGTTATGTTTAGGATGAAAGTGCCGGTATAGAACGACAATATTGTTGAAAAATGTGTAAGAGTTTCAAATTATTTCAGTTTTTTAAAGTATTTTTTGTTTTTCTAGTGTTGCAAGTGCAGTAGCCACCTATCGGTTTCTCTCGTAACTACTTCAGAAACCGATAGTTATAAAGTAGAGTACAATATTTTGAGCAACACTTAAGAAGTTTATGGGTTCCATAAAGTTATGCATCCGATAACTATATGATACATAACACCAGCTTTCAGAAACCGGGCATTAGTCACCCATCAACGACATCTTTAAACTTAGTATTTGGTTTTACATTGCCCCGTACAGACCATTTTTGACAAGTTTTCTGAAGAGCTGTACCCGGGGCACCTGCAAGGCTTCTACCATGGCATTTTTTGTGGATATACCTAAAAATTTAAAAATATTAGGTGTCAAAAATTATTTTATTGATATTAATCTTAAATTGAAAACATAATGTCAATATATGCTTAACTTTAAACCAGAACAAAATGGTTAATCGTAGGTACAGTGATTGCAATCGATTGAGGAAGGTTTGAATTTCGCGCCGAAGTTCTTTACGTGGTAGGTTGTCTGTAGTGTGTAAGCGGTCAGGGTCAACCGGGAGCAGTGTTGGCAGCTGTATGCTGTAAACGTCAAATTTTAATAAAAAAAAAAAAGTCCTTATTGTATTAAAGATAACACTAAAGTGCTAAATCTGGCAACACCGACCCCGATGACTCTAAACGCTTACAAACTATAGCCAACCTACCGCCTGAAAAACTTTGGCGCGAAATTCAAACCATCCCCAATCAATTGCAAATCACTCTGTAGGTTACACACTGTCTCTGAATCAACGACTTATTATTGATTATCTTAACAAATTCGCAACTGTTTGTCAATTATTAATTTTATTTCCAACCGCATGATAGTAATGTCGTAATTAAATAATAATCGCAAGAACTATGGAAATTACATTAAATACATACAAATATGAAAACAAGTCGGTACTAAAGATGAGAATGACAAAGATAGAATAAATATAACCTTGAATAAACAGCGTGACTGACTCCTTCGTTGAATATGCAACACTAAAGGTGAAATGAGAAGACTAAAAGTATTTGTTTTTAAACAATTAAGAATTTTTTATCATCTTGATTTTGCATTAATGTGTTTTGATATAGAAGCAATGTGAAACATTTCACTTTTCCTGCATTCGAACAAGATAGTTTGTTAATTATACGAGGGCAAGTTGGGAAATTTGACATCATCTGTAGCAACAAACAATTACACAACTTAAAAGATATAACTAAGACTTCTTAATACTATATTGTTGTAACCAGCAATGGAAGATAAACAAAGATATATCTGAACATTTAGGGTGCTTCATTTTAAAAAATACAATCATAGATAATTTTAGAAGTTCAATCGAGTTTTGCTTTAATATTTTTACAAATCAAGTCATCCTTTATAATAAGAAACTTTTTATTATAAATAGAATCACAATAAAATATCAAGATCACAGTTTATATAAAGCCCAAATTGCAATTTACAATTTATATTTCTACTTAGGTGTATACCTATGAAATGAGTCTGTTTTTTCAATTTTAAACGTTTATTAACAAAAAATGGTTACAAATTTAATCTTCAAAATAATAGCCATCGCTAGCGATACATTTTACCCATCTCTCAGGCAATTTGTGAATGCCGCGCCAAAAAAATTGGCCGTCCTTGGCCGCAAACCAATCATCGAGCCATTTTTTGGCTTCTTCGTGAGAATTGAAGCGCTGCTCGGAAAGTGCGTGGCCCATCGATGCAAACAAATGATAATCGGAAGGCGCCAAGTCTGGTGAGTAAGCCGCATGCACCAGCGGTTCCCAATCGTACGTCTCCACCAATTCCCGGGTCGCTCTTGTTCGATGTGGTGGTGCATTGTCATCAAGAAAAATTACTTTGTGACGCCGATCGGCATATTCTGGGCGTTTTCGGTGTATAGCGCTGTTCAAATCGGCCAATTGTCGTTGGTAGCGTGCACCGTCAACTGTTTCACCTGGTTTTAATAGCTCGTACCAAATCATACCATGCTGATCCCAGAAAACACACAGCATTGCCTTGCGGCCGAAGCGATTTGGTTTGGCCGTTGATTTTGGCTTGTTTACGCTTGGGATTGGAGAAATACACCCATTTTTCATCACCCGTAACGATTCGATGCAAAAAAGACTTCCTTTTGAACCGGGAGAGCAGCATTTCACAAGTGGTTTTTCGGTTCTCTTGCTGCCTTTCAGTCAGTTCATGCGGCACCCATCTTCCGACCTTTAAAATCATGCCCATGTCTTTCAAACGTTTGCAAATGGTTTTTTGGGTCACTCCCAACTGCTCTGCCATCATTTCTTGCGTTTGACCATCATCTTCATTCAACAATGCTTGCAATTCGGTGTCCTCAAACTTTTTCGGTGGCCGGCCACGTTCCTCGTTCTCCACGCTAAAATCACCACTTTTTCAAACCACCTGAAGCACTGTGCTCTGCTTAGAGCATGTCCACCGTAAGCTTCTATAAGCATTTGATGAGCTTGAGAAGCGTTTTTCTTCAATTGATAACAGAAAATCAACGATGTCCGCAAATCGTAGTTTGAAGGCACGAAATTCGACATTTTTAAGAGCGAAAAAAATGCGTTGTTGTATGAAACATCACAAACAATGAATTGAATATTGTTGACAGATGACAGACGAAAAAAATAAGACATTTGGGACAGTTTAAAAATACTCCTAGCGACATCTGTGGTCTAATAGCTGAAAGTCTCATTTCATAGGTATCACCTGGTATATGTCACAAAGAAATTCTTTCCCGCTTAGCTTGGCCGGCTTAACACACGACAGGGAAGTGAGCTAATGTTTATTTAAAATTAGAGTGCGCGTATAATAATTTAATCAATGTTTATTATCAATCTAGAAAGATCTTATCAAAACAATGATAAAATTCATACAAAGCTAACTAAAGCAAAATTTAAGTACGTTAGAAATGATCTTAAATATTTGATAAAGCATGTACAGCTTGGGACTTATATAATGCGCAGCCCCAAAACGGAATAAAATGAAGTGGTTATGCAACACATCTAGCAGCTTTAGGTTCTTTTAAGTAGAGAAAAGTTCACCCTCTACGAATTGTTTCACTTTTCTGCGTAGGCCAGTGGTAACCACCTGTGCATACAACCGACCATACGACATAGCTTAGGTTCAAATCCCGTATCGAACAGTGTTTTTTTATTTATTTTTTTTTGTGAATAAGAATTACCGTACTATTGATCAAACGTTTATTTGTTGGTGTCAGTGGTTATAGCTTTTTTTAAAAAAAAATGTGATTATGTATGTCGCATATTTTCACCGTCGGCGGCGATATCAAACGGCATGTCGGTAATAGATGAGTGTATCATAATTTTTTATAGCATGTATTGATAGCATATTAATGTGTAACATTATAGTATTCACATGGCGTTCAATAACAAACAATTTTATTTGGATAAGAGATCAGTTTTTTATTTATTTGTAAAATAAAACAGGTCATGTTCAAAAAACTGCTTTAAAAAAGTTAAATAATTAGAATACATAATACATACTAAAAAACAATGTTGTAAACCTCTGAAATAAGAAGAAAAATATAAAGATGTATAAGACTGGAGTAGGTATATCTTTAATGTTCAATGTTTATTTACATGAATAATGGCACAGATGATTATGTTTTAGACAATCAATTTAAATTTTACTTACCTTTTGTTTTCGTGAATTTAAGAATAATACCTATAGCCCTACTTTAATTACTAGCAATTTAAAAACTCACAATCACCTTAAAAAATAAATAAATCACCTTTCAAAATAAAAACTTATATAAAGGGGATAAGGATCCCTTCGTGGACATTGTTGTTGACTTGTTGGCAAAACCCTTTATTTCACAGGCTACCTGCGGTGACAGCAGGGATTAGTGAAAGTATTTCTAGGAAAGTTACAAGCCGTTTCAGCCTAGCGCAAATAATTATTTGTTATGTATTTGACTGAAAATATTTCAATACTTTCCCAGATTGCTAAGATTATTTTTCTGCCTCGTGCAAGTTAACGTATTAGAATTTCTAATTTTCCTTGTTTCAAGTTTCCTATATTTGAAAGGTACCACAGTCTTTTTCCAGAAATTTTAGAGACTAGACAATTCATTATCTAGAATATATCTATGTGATATAAAATTATATTATAATGCATGCCCATATAGCACCGGACGTCCAGTGGACGTCCATTTGTCATCCAAATTTCGTCCCGACGTCCATGGACATAAATTGGACATTCATTAGACGTCCGAGTTTGGACGACCGTTGGTGGACGTCAACTGGACATCCATTTGTCATCCAAAATCGTCCAAATTATGCCCAAAGGTCGTCTAGATTATATTCAAATATCGTCCGAATTATATATGTCCAACAATCGTCCCAATCATGTCCAAAAATTGTCCGAATTATGTCCAAATTACGTATAAAAAAATGTACAAATTACGTCCAGTAACGGACGTCCGTAGGATATCCAAAGTTGTGACAAACGGACGTCCACTGGACATCTATCCGCCGAAATTTGGATGTCCGTGTGCTATATGGGTGGTTAAATTTTATGACAACATATTTCTCAATTTAATATAATAGGCGTCATCCATTATTTTAGTACCTACTTCAAAAGACAAGCTTCCTTTAAGGAAACAGTAATAGATAATAATAATAATAATAAGATGTGTATTTGTAATATATATTATAAATACCAAATTACTTAGTTCGCATTAAACTCACTTATGATGTTTTAGTAGAAACCTATTATAATGAATACCATTGTAATAATTACAATATTAGTAATAAATAACAACAATAAGAGTGGTAAGCTATTTAGGTGTCGGCAATATATAAATAATAAACTCTATGCAATTCTCTAAGAATTTGTACCATAAAAGGCCTATACACAAAATTATAAATATTGATTTTCATATACTAGAATTATATGCAATGGTGTATATTACTTAGAAAACACCACCAAATCTAAACTGCTAGAAGGTAAAAACCATGGGCGTAACACATGTAACACATTCAACTGTAAAAATTTCTTGATATCCAGCGGGGCAAGCGCCCCTCCTTGCCCATTGGAGCGGACGCCCTTGGTGAAAACTGAAAGATACTAATGAAAAGGAGGCAAACGACTTGAACATGGCGCACAAAAATTATAAAAGGTAGTTCTAAGAAATAACTGTAATTCCATAAGTTTGAACAGATGGTTTATTACAAGTTTAGGGTTTGCAACGGTTTTAGTTAGAGATTTCCTGTACTAGGTTTATTACTTTTACTACTAAAGTATACATGTAATGTATCTTGACAAAGAAGATTCGGGTGTGACGGCATAAGTAAAAGAAAAGCCATAAAACTTCTCTCATTCTTCAAGTGACCCTTACTTGTATTTAGCTGTGAATTCCACATTAAAGTCTTTTATCGTATTTTTAAAATTAACCTCTTTAGAATGCAATTACTAAAATTTATAAAAATGTTAATCCATTTGTATAGACAAACGACAACAAAGCATGACTGCTGTTGGAAACCATAATCTTACAGTGAAATATGCTATAGATAAATGCTACACAAAATTATGATAACTTTTTTAAAGCATGTTTTTGAACATGATCTGTGATACACTCTACAGGAGGACCTAAATTCCATCCACTGACCAATCCAACCCCGACTTTCCTTTCCTACAACCATCCCAATTTTATTACCCTTAAAATCACATAAAAACCCGCGCCTCTCACCCAATCGCTCTCTTATACCCCAGCTCTTGTACCTCTTATACCCCAGTTTTCATACCTCTTATCCAAGCTCTTGTCTTCTAACGCTCCTTATTTAAAAACTCGGCCAACAACCTTCCAACCACCCTGACCTTAATTCATTCAACCCGTCCTGCTACAACCCTCTTTGTCCGCAGCGACCTACTTCCAATAACCATTCATCCAACTACCTGCTCGCCGGTCGACCCTACCACTACAATAGCAAAGGGGTTTCTTTTAAACAACTTTATTCCAACCATTTCTCCTGTCCTACATTCCTTTCAACAAATCTTACACAAAATTAAAGTAAAAGTAAGATTAAAAACTTTTGCTTTTTCAAAAATATTCCAAAAATTCGCGGCTTCAAAAGGCCGTTCTTTTCAGAACGCGCGAACATCCAGCCTGAGACGCCGTCATCTAGCGCCCCCCCTCCCAGTCACGCCAAACATTGCCGTCCGACGAGCTAGCCGGTAACACCTGTTACATTTTACAAAAATAAAAAACTGATGTCTTAGCCAAATAAAATTGTTTGTTATTAATGCCAAGTAAATATAATATTATACTGTAACTAATATGCTATCAATACATACTATAAAAAATTATGATATTTTCATCCATGTGGTTTGGATATACATCATCACATTTTTATAAAAAAAAAGCTATAATCACTGACACCAACAAATAAATGTTTGATCAATAGTACGGTAATTTTTATTCACAAAAAAAATAAATAAAAAAATACTGTCCGGTGTGGGATTTGAACCTAAGCTATGTCGTACGGTCGGTCGTTATGCAAAGGTGTTTACTACTGGCCTACAAAGAAAAGTGAAGTAATTCGTAGAGGGTGAGCTTTTCTCTACTTAAAAGTACCTAAAGCAGCTACATGTGTTGCATAACCACTACATTTTATTCCGTTTTGGGGCTGCGCATTATATATGTCCCAAGCTGTACACAACAAATTTGAAAGTCAACTAAAAACAAACATCTTAATTCTAAATTTTCATACAGAAATTTATAAATTTATACCAATTCGTGAGATTAAGTAGTCTCACTACTTACGTTCCAGGCGTAGCCAATCTTCCCCACATCAATTAATGTTGACGGACATCGAAGATTTCTTCACCCTTAAATGGTGATTGTAATTGGAGCAAGGGGGTTGAACGCAACACACCGTCTAAAGATAGAATAGGAAGGATAGAAACGGTTCTGCCCGATGTCTGGCCTAGTCGATCTGGAATCCCGTACCCAGTTGTCCGTTGATTCCACCACTTCTGCTGGTGCTTCCGTACACTTGGCAGTTACATTGCTGGTGGCCTCTTCCATCTTGGTGTAGTATCTGAAACAAACAAAGAGTTGATTTGTTGGTGAACTATAAAGAATTGTTGGTTGGGATCGCCTGGGGTGCGAATTATCTGGTGGCAAGCAATGTTAGGCTTGGGCGAGGAGAATGGTGGTCGGTGATGATTGAGTTTTATTTTGGGTTTCCTGATATAGATCTGAGAAGTGTTCTTGGGGG
>VTPC01003967.1:0-18194 GCA_011009095.1 Ignelater luminosus
TCTGGATTTTATGATGGCGGCAATTTCTTCAGGGGAGGTTGGTTGTATGGGAGGGTCGTCGTCGGTGTCTTGTAGCTTGTTGCGGATTTGTCGCGAGATTCGGGCTGCAAAGGGGACATCCATGTTGATGTAATTTGGACTACATTGTTGTTCAAAAGTGTGTGCGAAAGCCTCCGCTCATTCTTCGTGAGTGTACGCTAGGCCTTGGGCACCATGAATGGGAGGAATTCGTGTTTTCTTGGATTTCAGACGTTTAGTTAATTTTCATAGTGAATTATCGGTTGGACTGAGAGAGGCGAGTGTATCTGACCATGTTTGGTTACGGTAGGTTTGGATTTCCGTTCTGATGTGATTGTTTAGCTGAGTGAGTTCGATGTAATCGGCTGGGCTGGTGGTGGTTTGTCAGTGTCGACGAGTTCGGTTTTTAATACGTATCAGGTGTTTTATATTCTGAGGGAGAATATCGCGACCATCAGGGATTGGATTTGGGTTGGTCGCATAATGGAGGGAGGACTGAATTCGGTTGGTTAGGTGCAATACTTTGTTTTCCAGGTCTTCAATGTTCTGGATGACGGGAATATTTCCATAAGTCGATTGTAGATGGTTGTGGTACGTTGGCCAGGAGATGATATGTCGATAAGTCGGTGGTGAGTCAGTGAAGTCGCCGAGGTGGAGTAGCACATGGTTGTGGTCTGATGTCAGTTCGGGGAGGGAGAAGATGTCGTAATTGAAGCGTAGGTTTTTGAGGACTGCAATGCCCCTACTTTCTTTATCCTCGTTAGAAGAGTTTCAAGCTGCATACTTTTTAATCTCCTGAAGATTTCCTTGAGTAGGTTAGAAAAACGTTGAGTGTATATAAAAACTGTGGATATGCATGATGGATGGATGATACTATTTTACACTCCCTAGAAAAATTATTAAAGTAATAAATGTGTAAAGACATTAAAGATGCAAATAATAAAGAAAAATTCTGGAAATGTGGATTAAAGGAACCAAACTCGGTATCTTTTACTTTGTAATGACCTATTTTATCCAGGGAAAGAAATAATTGATAATTATGGTAGATTTACCTTTAAAATTTTAACTTTAGTAAGCTACTTATTTTACGTAATTTATTATAAAAATTATTAAATTTAAGTTATTAATTGTCTATTTCATGAAATGTTGTTTTCACTTTTTTCTGCTAATAATCAGTAAACACCAAGCAAATTGTAATGACCCATTTGGAAAATTGCTGTTGCCCAGTAATTCTATTTTTGTCGAATCCTAGTGAAGCATTTCCAGCTAATAGGCATACAAAGCTAAATTCAAGATACAAAAGGTTAAAGAAGCTCTGAATAGATGGAGGTTGTAAGTAACACGGAGAAACTCTAAAAACGAGAATTTAAGTTCAGTTTACAAGCAAAGAAAGCAAAGGCAATTGTTATTTACAATTCCTTTTATTAGTACTACCGTCAGCCTATAGGGTATAGAAGGATCCCTCTAATGTTTATTAGAAAAAGCGAGCTTATGTAGAGCACACAATACTTGATTGGCTCAATAAATGTAAGTAAATACAAATCAATCGAAAGAAGTCTCGAGTCTTGTTAAAACAACGATAGCAATAATTTCTTTTTTAATTATTTTTAATTATACTCAATAAATAAAATGTTGTTTTTGGTGATGGTAAGCTAAACTTCATTAAATTCTTTACTGTGCTCTTACATCGCGTGAGAATTACAATTTTTAATTGAATGGAAAAATCTACTGTAAACACCACATTGTATTACACTTTCTATTTAATAGGTGAATTACATATAACAATTAGAAATAGTTACTTTTTTACTTTCTGACTTTGAAGATAAATTAAATGACTTTTTCAAATCGCAAACATTCCTATAAATCATTCATGCTTGAATCGTCTGTATTATGACCAGCATCAAAAATCTAACATCTACAAAAGAACGTATAAAATGACAAGTTTTCAAGCATTATGTTAGAGACGTCTGATTTCTTCAATATTCCCTAGGTAAAGTTTCTCTATCCATCAAATTCGTTTCGTTACTCAATACCCTCTTTTAATCTTTTTAGAATGTTTTTTCACTGTCCTAGCCTATAGTTTTTGTTCTATGAGTTTGTTATATTAGTTCTTGGTGAATATAGTGAGATTAATTCTACTTTATAGATTGTATCGGACATTTGTTAGATTATTATTATTGTGGCGTTTCAAATAAGCATGGCTATCTAAAGAACAGTATAGATACTTAGATACAACTTTGTTATTAATTTTTTAACTAAAATAGTTTGAATGTGATTAATAATTTAGTAGCTACATCTTTTGGGCAAACATTATTTTATATAAACCTACCTTCGATATTCAGATGAAATGAGGGTTGCCTACATTTAAAATTCTTTTCTGCTTTATAAAAAACTAAAAATATCTAGGCCTTAATAAATCAGAAAAATAATATTGTAACGTTTTTATTTATTTAAATGGGGGTTTTTAATCAAAAACACACTAGAACCATTAAACACACTTAAATATCACTATTTTTCCTTTCCAAGTTTTATTTTTACAGATCTGTCAATCACTAATAACACTCCTGCCCCTTGACATTTGCCCTCTTCTCCAAGTTTCCTTTCTTCATTTTTACTTTTTTTTTCGTAGATGAATCATGCGTACGTTTGAGAGTCTCCACACATTTATCTGCGTAACACTGTCTCCTTCTCAAATCTGATCGTCCCGATCAGATTCTATCCGGTTCTGACGACATGATCAAAGATGCAGTACTTCTTCGCGCAGCCATCGTATTGAAATTCCCAATAACGTGTTATCTAGGCTCGCTCCTTTGTGATAACGGTATGACGTAACTTGCAGTTGCCATCACAGGAAACTTTCTTTTATTGGAGACATGTCCCCTCGCAACCGAGGGCCGAAGGCTGATGGTGATAGTTACAGTCTTCACCCTTAATACAGTTAGAGCAAAAATAGAAATAACGGTCTACACTTTTACGAACCTGGGAGGGTTCTTCACCTGCAGGTTGGAAACAGTAAACAATTAGCCTAATACCGGAGCTATAGAATACGACTTCTAGCATGCTTCGCACAATTCTCCCATCTAGACGATCCAGCTAATCTTGGATACCCTTACTCTCCTGCGTCTTTTCTCAATTGTAGTAGTGCCATCCATAAATCTTTTTTTCTTATTGATTACCAAATAAAACAGCGATCTTCTCCCATCTTGCTACCTGAGAACGCTGCCGACGTTCTGGCCTTGATTTTTAAGTTCGTTTAGCCTTCCACATCGTCTTCGGAACTGATCTGCTATTTCCCGAGACATTCTTAGATCAGTAGATACGCAATGAACCAACCCATGATCTTCGAAGGCTTGGAAAAAATCTTGTACTTTTTCTACCGCTACTCCGTAACAAAATTTTTTCCCGTTACTTGCCATTTGTATAAATGCTTGAAACTGTTGGTCGCCTACCGGTCTTACAGTTTGTAATCTTAGATGCACAAAATCTTCTTCATCTTCGTTGTGATTGCCCTTGTAGGGCGCCAATTGATTGATGTGGACGACTTCGGATTGTGCTCTATCAGTTTTCTTTATACATACATCACGTCGTTTATTCGCTTGACGATCGTATATGGACCTTCTCAATTGCCCTGTAGTTTCGGAGAGAACCCTTTACGCTTTCGAGGGTTATAAAGCCATACCAAGTCGCCTTCATTAAATCTTCTTGCTTCTGCTTTTACATCGTAGCGATCTTTCATTCGGTCGCTACCCATACGAGTATCTTTTTGTGCCAGCTCATGGATCGAGTCCATATCCTTCCGTAGGTTCTCTACGTAGGGTTCACCAATCTCTTCATCGTCAGGTGAACTTCCATAAACCAAATCACACGGAAGGCTTAATTCTTTCCCAAACATCAACCCAGCCGGCGTGAAGTTTATCGTTTCGTAAATAGATGTTTGGTAAGCCATTAAGAAGAGCTCGATGTACTTATCCCAACCTTTCTGATTCTAGATACTACCTTGGACAAATGTTTACCTAGTGTCCTGTTCATTTTTTTTACCATTCTATCTGATTGTGGATGTACTGGAGTCGTTCTGATCCTCTTCTAGCCGTAGCATACGTTTCGCATTCACGACATCAAACCTTGACATCTTCTTGCCAGTTGACTCAGTAGAGTCTTTCTCGTAATTTCTCCAAAGTTTTTTTATGCCCAAATATCCGCCCAACGTTCCATCATGCAATTCTCTCAGTACGTCTGGTCGTTTACTGCTTAGTAGGACTAGTTGTTTAGTGACATCGACGTTCTCAAAAGCTCTTTTCAATAGCTTTTAAAAATCGGCGCTCGATCTAAAATTTCGTTTCAGTTTGGACGTCTGTCTGCATTCTTCCATTCCATTATTGGGGCGAGGTCAGGATCTTTCTCTTGTTTCTTGTGAATTGTCCCTTCTGTTCATCCATCGGCTCTTACTGTCGTTCTTGTCGCTGTGAAAAGCTCTGGTTGCTTATTTTCCATTCGAAGACAGTGGCTACAATTTTCTGGACAGGGCCTTCTTGACAAAGCGCCAGCATTTCGATGTTATATACCACGTCGATGATTAGTACGGAAGTTATAGTCTTGTAGCCTTTCGATTCATCTAGCTATCTGGCCTTCAGTATTCTTAAATTGTAGTAACCATTTAAGAGCTGAGTGATCGGTTCTTAGTAGGAATTCACGACCATACAAATATTTATGGAAGTGTTCCAATGTTTTGACCACGGCTAGTAATTCTTTTCGAGTCACGCAATAGTTTCTTAATGGTTTGGACAAGACCTTACTAAAATAACCAATAACTTTTTCTCGGCTATCCTGGATTTACAAAAGGACACCACCAATCCCAACGTTACTAGCATCGGTACCCATTACAAACATACCAATAGATTATGGATAACCCAGAACGACACTACCGGATGGCCTTTGTTTTAAATTTTCAAAAGCTTTTTGGCACTTGTTATTCCACACAAATCTTCCTGTCACTTAGGTCAATTTATGAAGTGGTTTAGCGATGTCGGCAAAGTCCGACACAAATATTTTATAGTAAGTGCAGAGGCCTAAAAAACTTCGTACCTTGTGTTTGTCTTTAGGAGTGGGCCGATATCTTTTCAAGATCGGTCGAAACACCTTCACTAGACACTATGTGGCCCAAATATTTCACTCGATCGCAAAACACGTGAGAACTACTTTGGGCTCAGTTTTAAATGAGCACTACGAAATCGTTCAAACACTTCTTTCAGGTTTTTGAGATAACTTTTGAATGTTTTTCCGATTATTATCACATCATCCAAATACACTAAACACGTTTTTTACGACAAACCTCTTACAACTAAGTCTATTAGTCTTTACAACGTAGCTGGAGCTTTGCAGAGACCAAAGGGCATGCCAGTGAACTGCCACAGTCTATTACCAGTCGAGAATGCAGTTCTCTCTTTGTCTTTTTCTTCCATCTTTACTTGCCAATAACCGCTTTTTAGATCAAGCATAGAAAACCGTTTAGGCCCGGAAAGGATATCTAATGTATCGTCGATACGAGGCAATGAGTAACAGCTATATTTCTTGGTAACATAATTCAGCCTTCGGTAGTCTACGCAAAAGAGCGTCGTTCCACCTTTTGTTTTTACTAAAACCACTGGCAAAGTCCAAGGACTGTTGAAAGGTTCGATGACATCTTGGTCTTGTACTTATCTTAACAGGCCTTTGGTTTCTTCTCGTTTGGCCAAAGGCATCAGTCTTGGATTTTGACGGATGAGCACTGCATCACCAGTGTCTAACTGGTGTTTTACCAGTTTGGTTCTTCCTTAACCAGCTTCTGAAGTAACAAAGACATCTAAGTATTCTTCTACCATTTGCTTAGTTTCTCTTTTTTCTTGGAAAGTCAATAGCTCAGAAACTTCCTCCACTAATTTACACATTTTTTAAGGCAACCTCTTCGAACACTTTGCTGGCCAAATTTCGTCTTCGCAATGAGCCACCCAAGTCACTGGATCTAACTTTTCCAAGACTTTTTGCTTACGAAAGAACAGAAAATGATCATTAGCATTGATGATACGGATCGGTTCTACTGCTGCTGACTTGACCAATGATCTTTCCATAACCACATCATTGGCTATCGCTTCTTCTCGTTCTGGTTTGGCACTTGCGATACTGATATTTTTTTGTGCATATGGGAATAATGTGTTCTGTCTTAGCAGGGATTTCTGTATCTTCTTGGAGGAGGAGACGCACGCTAGACAGTCTCGTTTTGCGCAGAACCATGCTAATTTCTTCGTTCCCAGACTTCAATGTTCTTCTTTAAATATCAGTGACTACTCCATAACATTTCATAAAATCGATCCCCAGAATAGCTTTGTCTTTTATCTGAGCTGCAGTTATTGTATGTTCAATCAGCGCTGTCCCTAGCATAATCTTTACTTTGACTTTGCCATACACTGGTATGTCGGCACCTGTTGCAGTTTGTAGACGAAGATTGGAACCTTCCTCTAATTTCAGTTATTTCTCCAGGCCTGGTCGATCGACTGAAATATTGGCTCCGGTGTCGACGGTAAATCTGCATCTTTTTCTACCAATTTGTTCTTTGACAACGAGACTGTTTCTTTCATATTGGTGGTTTGAAATCATAGGGCTTTCTTGGAAACTCGCCAACGTGTGCCTCTCCAAGCTGGCGAAACTTAGTTTCCCTGCTGCTCAAGACTCTTATTGGCATTGGGACATCTAACTCTAATATGTCCTTCTTTTCCACAACGGGAGCATCTATTCTCCTGCGCTATGGAATTCGTCTTACAGCTTCGCCTGCTACTACTTCATTCGTCTCTTCGACCTTTACTTCCCCGACTTTCATTGTAAGAAGCACCGCTATATGCAGAGCTTCGTAATTGAGAGCTGTCCCTACGGCATCCCAATATTTAATTTGGCTTTTTGCGTGAATCCATAACGCCACTTAAGTATTTCCTAGGCCGTTGACAAATGGTTGTATAGCCATACTGTGGAAGATGTCATCGGATACTTGACCGTAGGCCAAACGGGCTATCTTTTCTATATCTGCAGCGTAGTCTTGAATAGTCTCACTAGATCTTCGATAAACAGGAGTTAAATGTTAATTGCCAAATCTGGCCTCCAAGGCCTTTACTAACACGTCATAGTTATTAGTAACATCGACATTATGCAGTACTTGCAATGCCATCGTTAGATTTGTGAGCTTTTCATGTGCGCACCACCCATTGCTAGTAGCTGCCATTTAAAATTGTTTTTTATACAGCGACCATGATGTCGTGCTGTCGTATCTCAGAACTTTTATTGTAGTTTTTTGTCCCGTGAACACCTTGTGGTTTTGAACGTGATTTTCCTTCATATATTTTTTCACCTAGGTAATTTTGTTCTCCACTATTCTTTCAACGCATCTATTTCGGTGTGTACCAACTGCTCTACTTCTTCTATTTTCCTAGCTATATTTTTCTCAACTATTTCTCGTTAAGTCCATTCTTTCTTCGACTTCTTTCATTTTTTGTTCTACCCTTTCTTCATGTTCAAGTAACCTTTCATTAATTACTTTAGCTTAATCTTTTTGTTCATCTATCTTAAGACTTATTTCTTGTTTCATCCCTTGCATCATATTCGAAAGAGATTGCTGCATATGATTTGATGTTTCTGTTTCTTCCGACGCCGATGTCGCCGCCGTTGCTGATTCAGATATTGGATTCGTCTTAGGGCTGATTTCTTTTTTATTTTATTTGATGTTGCACATACTAATTTAAACCCCACACCTGACACCAATAGTAACATTTTTATTTATTTAAATGGGGGGGGGAGGGTTAATCAAAAATACAGTTTGTGCTTGAAAGTCTGTTTTATTTATAAACTCACTAGAACCCTTAAACTGTTTAGAACACACTTAAATATCACTATTTTGCCTTTCTAAGTTTTATTTTTACAGAGCTGTCATTCACTAATAACACCCTTCTCCAAGTTTCTTTTATTTGTTTTTACTTTTTTTCTTAGATGAATCATGCGTACGTTTGAGAGTCTCCCCGCATATATCTGCGTAGCAATATGTTAAAGATATATAAAATAAGCATAGTATATATTACGATATGTAGCTTATTGACTTAATCTTGCTTGTTATGAAAATGTATAAAATAAGAAATTAATTTGTAAAAGAAAAAGTTTGAAGTAATTCATTTCCAAATAGAATACGAATACGCTAAGTATAAAAATACAAGTTGAAGAAAAACTTGCATATCCATTATTACAAGAAAATAGCTAATTTTGCTTACGAGCTCAATAAATTCGGTAAATCCTTTCTCCACCTTATTCTCAACATCTTATCAAAGTTACTTTAGTTGTTTTCAGAGATTTTAATATAATATCCATCCATCCACACCTATCTACATAAAACGGATTTTAGGGTTTTCTAAAAACCTAAAAAAAATATTTTTATATCTTTCCTATAAGCGTGTGTGGCATAAGGAGGAAAACAAAATTTCATCTAAAGCTTACGGAGCTCAAGGAAAAAAAAGAAAAACTTTTTATGTTAGTTTTACTAACAAATTCTTTGATGAAAGCTTCTTTGTTCATTGTTTCCATTTCTTTTATAAAATTTGTCCTAGCTAAAACGGAATTAAAACTTTATCTCGAGTTTTAAATTAAGTTTAAACAATTGCCCTGCGTTTAATTTTATTTCAAGTTTGGCATTTGAACAGCTTAAATGTACTGATACTCTTAACTTTCTTAAACTGATTTTGTAAATTCATTTTCAAACTTATTTATTTGTAAAAGATTTGATATTTCTGCATTTACTTCATTATTAATTTAAAAATTAATATTGAACATTTACCCAATCTCATTACTTCCTAATTAAGCACTTAGTCATTTATTACACCTAGTTAAACGTTGCTTTACTCTACCTTACCTGCTGTAATAAAAGTAGTTCATAAATTTGTGGTTTAGTTTCGATGTGGAGCTCAGAGAACTTTAGATAGGGGTTTTCAACAGTCAACTCAATTTTTTTCTCCATCACGAAGCAAAATAGCTTATGTTGACTGACCTGATGGTCCATCCAAAGTATTTACAACAGAAATGAACGTGCAGCTTTTAGCACAGTAGTTTCGTTTCGATCATAACTCAAATTGTCTTATCAAAATTGACAGACGTTGCCCATAAATCAATTAGAGAGCAATCTTAACAATTGGAAAAAATGCACGTTGCCTTATATTTGCAAAATCTGAACAGGTAGATGTCATACTGAAAGCCAAAGATGTCTGTGAAATTAGCAAAAGTAATATTAGCAGTTTTACTAATCTTTGTCTACAATTACTTTACCCCATGCAACGATAACCTTGGTTGCCTTGACAGTTACACTTAGAATTGCCTTCACAGCTTATTTCAGCCTAGGCAACTCTTAGTTCATTGTTTAAGGGTAAACGGCGACCGCAGATGTTAGTATGATAACCCAAGAGTCTAAGCAACAATTATCTGGCAGCTAACCGTTTTGGAACGGCCTTGTTAGGATCCGTGTTCCACCCTGACAGTTAACCACTTAAAACCACTTTGACAGGTTTTGTGTCGTTGATTTTCGAATGTTAACGACTACAATAAATGCTGGTGTGGTAGCCCAGTAGCGTACGGTAATTTCAAAAATTGCCATTATGCAGTCTTGAGGATCGAATCCGGGCTATAACTACTCGGTGATCCGCTCCCTGCATCAGAGAAATTGACGTAGATGATCTACACAAAAACCCGAAGCAAACTTAATAATCAAAATACTAGATTTTGCTAGATTTTAATCGTGAACATCCAAAGAAGCTATAAACAACAAGATACAAGTAATATGAATTCAAGAAAACAGTCAGTTAACAGAATTCTAGATCTTGGGCACACACATTGAACCTGTTTTACGGAATAATGAAAACCAGTGGCACTGATCAAATGTACACTAAAATTTGACTCCAGAATAAACTTAAGAAATACTTAATCACATACAAACCCATCAGGAAGAGCAACGGTAGAATATTGTGAGCATTTAAACCAACAGCGACGATTCAAGAACATAACCATCGTGACTTATGGTTTATCCATTAAAGCTTTTCAGCATATTCCGGCCGAAAAGGCCTATAATACTCCAGAAATCTCAATAACTGTACTATAAGAATTTTGTTTGTTACTAGAAGTCGGTACAATACAAAAATTTATCACCTGCTGGCTGAAGTAACAAGAATGCCCCATGTATCTTTCGCGCTACATCGCACTACTCAGACTTTGGAATAAGAGCTGAAACGCTGCAGACACACTATCCTGTGTCATTAATAAATGAACTACAGCTTCAGTTGCAACTGTAAACGCCCTTGTAGAAATTGCAGAAACTGGCAAATGGGTCCGAGCAAAAATGTCTCTACAAGATAATTCCTAAAAAACGGATTGAATATGTTTTTTAAGCACTGGCGTTTTTCTGTTTAATGTTGTACCGTCACTAAAGCAGCAGCCATTTTGTTCTAATATATTTGAAAGTTTACCTAATCTTAAACCACACAAAATGGTATCGTTGAATAAAGAATGTTTAAATATTCTTTGGGTATCCTCGTACGTCACCTGAAACAACATAAGGATATACCAGGATACCAGATTCTGCCAAAAACATTTCAAAGTAGTGGAGCGTTAAAGTTTCAATTTTGTTGTCGTAATGACAAGGTATTTCAGACAGACCATGCTGCTGCTGCCTATCTTGTCAATGTATCAATTCCAATCAGCTTTGCGGATACTCAAGTTACAGCGCTGCCAAATTGTCAGTATACGAATCTTCAGATTAGAAGTGAAGCTTGTGCCAAGGAATCAACACTTAAATGGCGGTTAGAGAGATAGACGTCTATCTAACTTTTAGAACCGAGTCATAATTGTCTAGTAATAAAAAGAAGTAAACAAAGCATGTTATTGGAAATATGCTTCTGTTGCTTTTTTGTGACTGAGGCTTCGAGGTACGGTTCCCTTGGACCTTGTGGTTTCAACTACTTACAGTCATTTCCTTGCTAGCTAAAATCTAGTTGAACTTAAGGTTTTCTAATCTTGGTGTGTGCTTTTACCTGCAACTTATCATAATCACACAGGATCCACTGCTTGACATTCCTTCCGCAGGATGACATAGTTTTCCAGAGCACATAATCATTGAATTGACTATTGAGAGAATAATGAGTGAAGTAAGTCGAATGCGCCATCGATAGAATTAATAAGTCTTTTGGTAGGTGTTGCAGTAAACACGTTTCCTCGTCAACCAAGGCGTGTGTACAGTCAACAGAAGATGGAACACCAAGCAGCTGAGCACTTGAATTTAAAAGTAAGGCCGAGAGAGTCCATGACGTGATTGTATAATTTTGTTTCGAGTGGAATAGCTTTGGAAGACAAAAGGAAAAGGTGAAGGACAACGTTCCTGTTCTGAAAGATGAATAGTGGGGCAAACAGAAGTAAGATCGTAAGTTCACCACCCAGAATGCCAATTCCAATCTGATGTTGTGATGAGAAATTCATAAATGAAGAACAAAAACGATTACATAGAATCTTTGTCGCTTTGAGCATTTCCTATGATAGTTGGGCAAATTTCTTCTTGGGCATTCAGCAATGGGCATTTTTTTAAATTTACGGTTAAGATTGTCTAGCGCAGCTTACGGATTAGGTATAAAAAATCGCACGGTCTTGATGATGTTATATTATATCAAGAGGCGAGATTCAAGAAGAAAACAAGAAAAATGGTAAGCAAAATGTTTACCTACTTTAAAGAGAAGTTGTTATAGTACTGTTGGTGGGTGTTGTAGTGTCTTCAGATTCATGGTTTTTTTGACAGAATATCTCACATGGAATTTTCATAATTAGAAGCAAAAAGAGGTCCTCTAACTAACGTTTTCCATTTATCTTTTATAAATCTAGGTAGGTTAGAGATAATTCAATTTTGAAAGATCAGTAATAAAATCAGTAGCAGAGTTTACAGGAAAGTTTTTGTCTCCTGTCTCTAAGAGGTGTTTGTAAACTGTAAGCGGAAGGACTAGAAAACCAAGAACACTACTTGTGGTAAAAAGGGAGGTTAGCCTTAATTAGATTTATAATCGTAAGTATGTGATCAAGAAGAACATTTTTGATTTTCTAGATAAAATCGACATAAAAGGTGAAATGTGGTATTTGCGTTTCCTCACAAGAACTGTTTGCTATTTCAACTGTGTCTAGAGCAGAGGTGGGCAAACTTGGCCCTTGAGGCTGAATTGGTTTGTACAATGAAAAAAACAGTTCGCATTGCTTTACAGTCCAAATGTCAAAACTAAACTGTTTGGTTGAATTAATTTTTCTTTACACGAATCAGTTCGGCCCTAGGGGCTAATTTTGCCCACCCCTTCTCTAGAGCTAATAACAAAGTTGCTACACGAAAATTTTGTTAGCAAACGATTTTTGACTTTATGACTACGTGATATCTGAAAGATTGTAATCATATTTTCAGCAGAAGTCCAATGTGTAAAGTTCTTAGTTTGCGGTTGAGTTGAAATTTTGTGGTTTTCATTTTCTTATTAATTAAAACTTATTTGTTAAATGCTAACTACGTACAAGACGGACATCACAGAATTATGTACTGCGTATAGCCGTATACTCACTCCTGTGGTTTGAAGAATAGACATAAAACCATAAAACCCTAAAACACCTGCGTAAACCATACTTCATTTTCCAGGTTTATTAATTATAAAACACTGAAACGTAAGTCGAGAAAAGACATGAAAGTTAGCAGTTACTAAATTTAACTTTGTTAATAATTAATTTGGCATTAATCAGACTGCAAAAATCACAGGGGAGCCTGGTGTGTAAATACATATCACATGTTTGACCTAGTTGTGTCTATATTTCCTTTGTTTGCAAATTCACGTCAAAATAGTGAAGTTACACACATATTCTGCGTACTATATGGGAAAACTTTGAATAATATGTGAACTGCACATATTATTTAGCACAAGCAGGCTTTTACAAGGTCCGCAGTTTAATTGTGTAATTGTTTTGAAAGCGAATAATTATATAGGGTAAAGCTCTGCAGGTTAAATTTAACGCTACTTGGTGAGTAATAATTAAAGTGAAAACTCGATTTAGTTAATACGTATAATGTATCCATTAAGTTAAATGACGCATTATTCCAAATACTTTAGAAAAAATCCTGCTCGCGTGTGAGAACACAATACAAAGCTTTTATGGTACAATCTCAATCCATCGGCAATTCCAAGATTTTCGTGTTATCTCACGTATAAGACGTCTGTTAATTGCTTTAATAATTACGAAAGATTTTATTATAGTTATACAGTGATGAAAGGAAAGTTTATTTTCGTAATTGCTAGACGACTATTTGTAGATTAAAGGATTCGTTAGAACACAATTCTGGTATTTTAAAATTTCTCCTTAATGTTCTAACAAGCTGAACGATTGTTATACTCTATGAACTTCAACGAACTTATCTTAATTGCTATATTCTTGTTGCCTTTTTACTATAGAACGAGTTCGATGAAACACTTAAGTAAACGACACCGTTTAACCAATAGCAAAACTTTTCAGTGATAAAAACCTTTTGGGAGCGTGCCAATAAAATTATTCTCAACTTCGTTTCGTAAGATCCAGTAAATCTTTTAAATAGCGAAACCAAAAGTCCCAGTGTGCATCACTGCGCTTTTCACACAATGCATTTTATTTATAAAGAAACTCAGGAACATGAAAAACCACTTTCAAAATATGAAATAACTAACAATATCATCTTCTGTTGAATCGTTGAACAGATAGGTAGTTACGTTGAGCATATGTCAAGAAAAGGATTTTAAGTTTAAAATTATGAAATTTTTCAAGTAGTTTTCATGACATATTCTCTTGAAATAATGTAATTGAATCTAGTTTACGGTTTGTATTTGCGACGTCTTATGCTTTTTATTATTTAATTGTGTTCAGTCTCGGGCAATTTGCTTTTGAGTCCATTAGAAACTTTTCAATATACTTTGCCATTATATGGTTAGAGATACTTCATGGAAACACGTAGTCTTATTAACGAAAATTATTACAGATTTTAGCAGAATTTTGGACATAACACGACAACCTTGCTTGTTTATCATTGTTACTGTCCTATTTCGAAAGAGTCTGGGGGAAGTTAACTGGTCAACGCTTCTATGGTTGACGTGGCGTTCAATAAATGGTAACAACAATGTTATACACTAGAGAGACTAATTCGCAGCATTGAGCATATCTTTAGTGTTTCTGAAAAACATTTGTGAAACCTGCTGCTGTGTAGTGTAAAACCTTGAGCTTGGAATTGAGCTCTTTCAATATCTCCTTATCCACTTATAGCACTCAGTTCAATTAAAACTCTTAGCGCTTTTAGAAGAAATCCTTGCTAGATTATAAACCTCTACATAGCATATAGAGACGAATTATACTATGGCAGCACAGTTGAGAAGAGATGCATCTGTGATTTATATCACATTTGATGTTTTCCTTATTATGATAGCTACGGCCTCTTTTAGATGATTGACGGCAAAATGGTACAGATGGCAAACTTTTTCTGGTTAGGATGTCGTTAGCTGAGGGTGGATGCTTGCCTGAAGTTATGTTTTTTACTATTCTTATATTGATAGTTACTTGAAGTAAAAACGCAAGGCCAGAAAGAGTCGTTTAGATTGAAACAGATAGTTTTAGAAATACCATGAAACTCAAACTGGGATTATTGGGAATACAACAGACTTATTGGAAAAATTTTACTAAATCAGAATGCTGTTTTTGTGGGCCTATTATGCGTCAGTTGCTGTGAAGATTAAATTCATAACTATCGTGCGATCATACGGATTTCGACCAGAAGCGTTCTTAGGGCATTATAAATCACCCGTATGTTAACTACTTTTTTGATCTCTTCCACGTATGAGTGCTTTGTTTCAGAGCCACTTAACTACATTGCAAATAGGCCAATTCTCTAACATTGGTTTTGGATATATTGACTGCCACGCAAAATGGATTGGACAAATGTTTCCAAACGGATAGAGTGAGCACAAAACTTGCTATATAAGAAATGCTATAACGGTTAACCCAACGAAAGCATCTCTGATATTAGTACCATCTATCAGGGAAAGGTAGCTATCTGGAATGGGAGAGATGTGTTACTATTTATGTAGAAGCAGATCAAACATACAGAAATAATTCATTCTGGATAATAAACTAATCTTCAAACTATATTTGGTAATAATAACAAACAAAAACTGAAGTCTTTTTTGTAGGGTAAATATATATAATACAATAGTAGTTACACCAATAATCGTGTACGTAAGCTACATTTGATAAAACTGTAGGAATAAACAACATAGGGTGCAACAATTAATCTATTTAAAAGCATTGCTATGCAATTAAGACTCTATTAGAGCTGTTCCCTCTTCACTAGGCTGAAAACAAACTCTACAGAAGCAAAAAGACAGAAAGAGTATTCTGCCATCTTGAATAACTTAGATAGTAGCATGGTATTAGTTTTCTACGCAGACAGCTTCAAGTTACCCCAGGATACGACCACTAGAATATATGAGACGAGCAAGTCCAAGCTCGAAACACTTTTTGGGTTTAGACTACATCCAACAGTTTTTAAGCTAAGATGTACAAAATAGAACTCTTGCTGCAACGGTAGAAGAACCATCGTATTAGTTACTGATAGACAGATGAAGTTAACATCTTTCAGTAGATTCTGCCAAATAATTTCTGTTTTCTTATTAGATTGTTTTCGCAGGATAAACGGTATAAACTTGGTATAAATTACATGGTAAAATAAATATAGTGTTTGAACAGGCTAATATAGTAGGAAACCAATTGGGAAACTGACAACCTCGTAAAGGAAGTCTTTCATAAGACCGGACCTACCCTGTGGAATTGCACATGAAGTAATAAAACATGCAATTGAAGCATTGTCCGGGCAATCTATGGCGGACTTGACGCAGATGATGCGTAAGAAAAGATCCTTCTGGCATGCAAACGATTTGAGCTTTGTTTATCACGATGGTGTGAACTATGAAAGTAGGTATCTTACAGTGCAAATCATAAAAAGGATATCTGTTGGCACGGTCGCCCATTGCTTTATAGATTTTTAAAGTTTAAAACATAAAAAGGTTCGCAATCCTTGTCCTAGAGGTTTTTTCAAAGCATTTGAGTAACCCACTCAGATTGAAACATTAAACGACCTTTTCAGCGTAGGGATTGCACGAAAACTAATGTGTAGAAATTACGTTGCGGAAGTAGAAACTCCAAATCACTTATCTCACTATTTGACAAAAATAAACATAGACTCACTTTTCTAGAATTTCTAGACTTTAAGTGCCCTCTAGAACTAGGTGCCCTGATATGGTGCAACTCTTGCACTAGGAATATCACACCTCTGGTCTTTGGAACGATTCACGCTAGAGTAGCATAGTTGTCCCTCTTTATCTTCATTACCGGGTAACAAATTGTGATGGATTAGATATGCTTTAAGTTTTTTACCAGCGACGTTATTTGGGTGATTCAGTAGTCAGAAGACGGTAAGAAGAGACAAATGGGCAGGTAATCAAAAATGAGAAAAATAGCAATAATTGTTGAGTTGATTAACAAAGAAGCTATGGCATCTATGAAGGTAAGATCTTTAATTAGGGCTTGAAGAAAAAGAAAGTGTCAGACGTTAATCTGATATAGCATGTCATCAAGATGGGGATACTTTGATAGAAAAGTTGTTATCTGAGAGGCAGCACATACATGAAAATTAGAAAATTGTTGTCGTTGTCAAGGATTTTGAATAGATTTGTGCTAGAGTGAAAACGTACACTTGTTCCGTCAGACCTAGTTTTCCTCGAAAAGTCTAGCCTGTATACAGAAAATTAAAAAAATATGTAGTGACGGTTCTCCGGCAAATGCAAACTTTGATGTGATAAATTTAAAATAATTATTGGATAAATAGGGACAACAAATCTTCGTGATATGTACATTTTGTACCAAATTCTTGCTACTGGGGGTTTTGCAAAGTAAGATTTCTGTAATCTTGAAATCCTTTTCCTCCTCTTCTTCCTTTCACTAGAACTTTACGTCCTGTTTGTCTAGCCTAGATTCAGTTGACGACGAGATCCAACTCTGGTGCCATCTCTTTGGTAGTCGTCCTGGTCGCCTTTTGCCTGTGGACCTTCCGTTTTTACATATTTTTGGTAGTCTTTCTTCTTCCACTTGGCCCACATGTTCGTTCCAGTATTTTTTCAGTTAATCAACTTCACTACATCCCCTATTTGACATCTATTCCGTATATTTACATTCCTTTGTAGGTTTCTCAACGTTATTCCTAGGATATTTTTCAGCGTCTTCATTTCCACTGGTTCTATCTTTTGTTTTGTCACCTGCGTTTCTGCTCTTTTTCTCCACCATATGTTAGGATGGGCCTTATCATTATCTTGTGTATCTGTATTTCATTGTTTCTGTCCATATCCTTACTTATCCTTACATATCAATAAAACAGTGAAAACAGTGGAGTGTTATATTCCATCTCTTTCTCTATTAGTTGTTCTAATATAAAAATTGCATCAATTGTGCTCCTGATATTTCAAACGCCTTGTTGTTCTTCTGATATCTCTACAATGCTACGTAGTTTATTGTTTAGAATTGACGTGAATAATTTTGCAGATGAGTTTTGTAAAGTTACTCTTCGATCATTGTCCCGATACTTTCTATTTCCTTTTTTGTATATAGGAATAGTCTAACTTTCTTTTCAGTCGTGTGGTATTCTTTTTTCTTCTATGATCTTGTTTAACAGTTTGTGTATCCATGTCCTCAGTGCAGTGTCTCTATACTCGTATTTTATTAATTTATTACTATATTATGGAGGATTGTTTCGTTTTCTTCTTTTTCATACATTTCTGTAAAGTACGCTTTCCATTCGTTTGTGCCTAAGTCACCGATTCTTATTATTTCATTTGTTTCTTTTTTTTGGGATTGTAGTATTCGCCATATCATTTTTGGGTGCCATAGAGGTCATGTTCCATTTCCTTTGTATATGCTTGCCTGCTCGGTTAACTTCATTTCTTATGGTGATATATCGTTTTTATCTTCTTATACTATAGAAAAGCTTCTTTCCTCTTGGCTGCTAGTTCCTTTACCTCTTCGTCAAACCATGGCGTTTTTTTTTT
>VTPC01003969.1:0-12701 GCA_011009095.1 Ignelater luminosus
TAAACTACGAAAGCTCACAGAGATCTCTGTCGTATCGTTCCGCAAACAAAACCTAATCTCTTTGCAAGTTCGTTAAATTGCCACATTATCACTATCCATGTTCTAGTATCTGAAAGGTAGAAAATGCTTATTTTAGAATTCCTTTTAGAACTCTAATCGGCTATTTGTTCTTAATGAGATTCTGTAAGTCTTTAGATATAAAATCGATTAGATACCTACAAAAGTGAAGGAAGAAGGAAGATAGACAAACATTGTTTCTAAAAGGTAATTTCAGTCTTGCCAAATTAATTACATTTTGTGTACCCTTTTGTGTTTGTTAACTTTCACTGTCACACTAAATTTGGATGCATAAAAGCAAATCATTCGCCGTTGCTGCAATATTCAGATCTGAATGACGTTGAATAATCGAATAGTTCCTTCGGCGAAATTCAAACGAAAACTGCACAATAAAGAGGTTTTATAAGGAAATGTTTATTTCAAGGGTTCGTTTTGGTTCTGCATCAATATAATATGTATATTAAATTCTATTTACGATATCGAGGTAGCACGAAATGGAATTACCCAGGCCATATGATTTTTCACAGGCCATTAAGAATACGATGAATGTGAAAATCACCCTATTCCCCTCATAAAAGCTCCGGTTATTGCCATAAATAGCATAAAGTACTAAAGGAACGTCAATCTATGTCAGACTCAGATATCAAAAGCACTATAGATAGATTCCTTTTTAAAAATATGTTCTACTAGACTGTCAGAAAATTTATCGAAATTAATTAGACACAAATATAATTAATTTTCTTTGATACAAAAATGAAATTTTTCTAAATGGTTTTTCTCTGCGTACATTTAAAATTAATGTGCTGAAACATAAACCGGTTCCGTGCACCTCCTACGCTTATATATTAAATAAATAATATAAAAAAAGGAAACCATACAAAAAATATGCTAATTAACCAATCTCACATTTTTTTTAACAATGTTTCGACATGCAATGCTGATTTCCATGCATATTTTTCATAACGACAGTTTGATATGAATGTTACACATGAACAATGGTTAAAAAAGAAATTTCTGAAATTGTTATAAAATGTAAGCTTGTATAATTTTATGTAGAAGCATAAAAAACTGAAATTTGAATTTGAAAGCATTTCAGGATATTTTTACATCTACTTTCAGTGCGGTAATCGTATTACTGAAATGCATACATAGGTGAACGTGTAGCCATAAAAGAGAATTACAATGGACTTTAACCGCCCTAGAAACGCGAAAAAGAGACATTGTGCGCGTTTCATTGAGTTCTCGTGAACTTTTGTCGAGCAACAAGCCACATGTGTGTGCAAAAGGAAAAAACTTTGATTTTCATGCTTCATATGTTACATAAGGGTAAAGTTCTACTGTGTGTTCTCATGATAAAGGTGATGAAAGGGTATATTGAAGGTCAGATTGATTTTTTTGTACATAACCTCGTTCAAGGATCCATAGGTCTCTTGTGATGTTTTAAATGTGTTTAGAGAGAGTCAAAGTTTAAGAAAACATCAATTTTACCTTTTTTATTTAAAAAGTATAAAGCATAAAACCACAATAGTCAACATATTGTAAAATATAGTAAAGGTCAGAAAAAATTAATGATTTCAGAAGGAACAAAGGAAAAATTAATTGAAATGTATAATACAAAAACATATTTAAGAATTCTATTTTTAAATGCTTTCATCTTTCGTTACGTAAAAAATTATAAAATCGAATTGAAGATCTTGAAGTGAAGGTTTTTAAATGCAAAGTGAAAATTTAAATTTTCAAACAACTCAAGTAATTATAATCTGAAATTATGGAAAGGTTGTAGACGGTTGACATTTGATAAACTGTCACCTTATAAGTACTGCCTCAAAGTTTAAAATCTAACTGAAAGTAAAAGCCTGTAGAACTAACTTGAAGAGAGAGAAGTAAATTTAGGCCAAAACAATTTGCGTTGAAATTAAGAAATATTTAACGGCAGCTTCCATGCTGTTTATTAACTTTAATTGAAGTTCAAAACATCATACATAATCAACAAGATTTATAGTAGAGTATTTAACTGCATCCGTTGATATATCTGCGCCTTTTATAAAGTTTGAAATAATATTCACTAAAACAGTGCTTCTCAAACCTCTACAGTATGTTTTTTCATAAATTCTAAGAATAATAAATTTCTATAGGTAGTACATTGATTCAGTTAGAAAATTGAGAGCTGTTGTTCAATTTTGGTCTACGTAATTGTGAATATCTAGGTATTTATGGAATTTATTATTAGTTCTCTAAAAACATTAATTGTTGTTTTGAGAAAATTTATGTGAGATTATTGTAACATTTCAAACACAGCGTTATGACTTACGTTTTAGAAAACGTATTTTTACTCATTGTTGATCTATCTCTCGGAAACATTTCAAAATCAAATTATTTTGCTAAAATTTAGTGTAGGCTTTATCTAATGGTTAAGGTCAAAGAGAGCTCTTTGCAAAGAGAATATAATTCAAATGTCACATTTTGTATCGTTGCTTTCAAAGAGTTACCTTAGAGAGGCCTAAAATTCAAATGAAGGCATTTCTCCAGTTTGCCTTTATTACAAAATTATGAGAACGCCCTAAAGACGTAGCCACCAATCGAGTGTCTCTAAAACCGAATTCAAATTGGCGTTTGGATAATTTTCAAACGCTGCTCTGGTTTCTAAACATACCGATAAGAATAAATAAAATGCCAAATGAATTGGATTGCGGTAACGCAAATGTGCCTGAGCATCAACCTATAGAGATGATACAACACACTAAGTCTAATTTTATTCAGTCACATTTGAAAATGCTACCAAATTGTCGACGAGAAGTAATGCAATAAAAGGAAGCTTTTCATACAAAAAAACTGAAAAATCCAAAGTTACAACTGTATATGAAAGTTCTGTTCCAAACATTCGAATCCAAACTAACTTAAACGTACCTTGAAACCTATTCTAAACATGAAGTTATGGTTGGCCACTGGTGCCTTCCAAACCAGCCCGTCATTGTCGTTATGTTGCAAGAATGGTTTTCCTGCACTTCAATGCAGGCAAAAGTGCCTTCTCAATTATACTGTAAAAACCAGCTCAATCCCATCATCTTAACCACAAGAAGATATTTTCTAAGAATCATTGTGAGACGTACTCTCCTAGACCAAAGGTATTAAGGCCATCATAAATCAGGTTGCCAGAATACTGGAAATATATTTTTCAATTCAGTTAAATTCTTTTCATTGCTAGATTAAGTTTTATCATAACTACGTACACTCTGTCGGTCAAATCATTTACACTCAGTGCTCGAAAACCAACGATGAAGTGGGCAGTGGTTTTGCGGATCAAAATAACACTTAATTGTGGTCATTACCATCGACAGCCAGGCTCTTTGGCAAGCTCAGCAACATACGAATATGAATACCAAAACGTCTACTTCCATGTGCTTGGATTGGAAAAGTGCCTTGAAACGTATTGGTATTTTGCAAGGATCTCCTCTTAAAGAATAGCTCGACTGTACATTTTTAGTTATGGGGGCATTTTTGTATGAGCCCCAGTCACATTTGCATAATTAAAAACTAAAAAGGCAATAAGACCTACCTCAAGCTACCACGAAAATTCTAAATGAGGGATGTCGATATGCTATTGAGCTTCTCTATTGCAATTAGCATCATGTGCCAATATAACCGTGGAATGTCACGCTTGCAAAGTGGAAAGACGCAAAGCCTTCTCTAAACAAATGGACATAAATTACTCTCCAGCACGCTGTCACAACTGACCTCAAAAAGGGGTACATTAACGTAACAAACTCACATTTTCTATTGCAGAAAGGGCATGCCCAACAGGCAAGAATTGTCATATTTTGTTAGGCGTCAAACACGTTCCTATTAACTCAACTGTCCTTTATATGCCAATGTACGTGCTCAGATCAAATTGCTACAAACCGTGATCGATTGACTGAGGAATAGAGCCACTGAAAGCCATACAAAATCTGATCCATTTGATAATCCAATGATGATGACTGTTAGTATTTTATAAATGTAGATGGGCTAATGTTTTTATACTACTCGTTAATATCATCGATGATAAACGTATCGCTTGTTATACTATTAACTGCCATCGACAATATTCCGTTATGGTATTGACCTTTGATCTCCATTCCTAATGCAACGGTCTGACAATTTTAGCACAAAACTTCAGCGATAGTTTTAGTTACAAAATCTTGGAAGCAAGAATTCTAAGTATTTTTAGGGTTTTCTGTTAGTTAGATTTTCTAATTTTCTGTGTCGTTCTCATCATCTAGGATTGATTTAAACCGGCTTGATATCTGCTTACTGCAGACCAAATGCACAAATTATTTCAAGAATTCAAGACCTAAGTACTAGATGTTGGTTGACTAGAGTGCTTATTTGAGTTTTAATGGGTGAGTAATCAAAATCAAGGTGATATCAGCTTTAGCAAGCGTAACTAGCCCGAGCAGATACACTTTCTAAGAATAGTTCACAAGAAAAATTACAGGTCGTACTAAGTTGGGAAAAAAAGGCTGAGGAGAAGTGGTTTTGACAAAATAGATTTAAATAATTGGTCTTAAAAAACTTAAGTTTAAAATAACTATTGAATATCTATCCGTATAAAGTTTCTCTTCTAGCTCTAATTTAATTCTCGGATTATCTTTGAATAAAGTTAACAATGCAAACTATATGAGTCTTATTTATACTACACATTGAGATTCTAAGTGTACATGTAGTTATTACATATCTACGTTTTTTTTCTTTTATCAAATTGTCTATTAAAGTATCTGACAATAGTAACAGCTAAACTCATCAATATCATCTGCAATCTTGATTCATCATCCAATTTTCTACTGATTGAATTTCCTTGAGACCCAAACATGATGTATAACTGCTCTTAGATTCTACAGGAAACCAAAACCATAAGTTTTAAATATATCTCTATATCAAAAAGTAAAGCAGGGAAAGAGCTAAGTACCTAAGCGTTACAGTTGGCTGCAGCTAAAAAAGGAAGATAACTTCTTGCGTATGACGGAGAATAATGAACCTTGAACAAAATACTTATTATAAGAAAATGCGCAACAAATTATTTGAAATTTCTAACTTCTTCTTTTTTATTGTTACTCAAATTAACTCTAATTCTACAAAAATGTAATTTCTAGAAAAACCTGTATGCATTTCTCTATTGAATATCTTTCCATGCGAAAGCAAAATAATATCCTTTCTGCTTACATTATGGACTTATTTTCGTTATTTTGTTTCATAGAACTTTTAATTTGTATTTATTCTCAAATCCTCTTTTTGTATTGGCAGAAAGTTGTTGCAAAACTACGAAGCAATCGCTCTTTCCCCTTTTGAAAAATTCTATGTCCGCTTCAAGTGCCTGACAGTTCTCTTATGATTGATGTAATTCATTCTCAGTAACGTCATATTATTTGAAGGAATTAGTGTGTAACATATTGTGAATGATGAACTGGTTTTGCTTTAATTAAAAATGTTAACTTTTTCACAGCAGCTATGTTTTTTAATTTTTTGTATAATTTATTTCTTTATCGAACTAAAAAGAATTCTATTATCACCTAGAGGCCGAAAATTCAAAATCCGAATTATTGTATTGAAATTTGTTTCGCAATCAAATAAAATTATTCTTGAATCTTATTAAATGTTAAGATTATTGCAATGTTATTTCAACTGAAATCCAGAAAGAAAATATTTGTGTATAAAGTTTATCTTCTTGCTCAAAATCAATTCTCGGATCATCTTGGAAACAAGTTAACAATGCAAACAATAATACAAACTATAATTGAGATACAAAATAAAACTTTCTAAGCGTAACTTTTAAATGCTCAGTTTAAGATACCCTATCAGACACGCCTGTCAGCGTTTATGTAGGGCATCCCTGAAATATAGATAATGGGAGAAATCAATAGACGAACAAGACTTACATTACTGTATAATTTAAAGAAGGTCTAATGATGCTACAATTAATAAATGTGACAGGATTTTTTAAAAGGTAAAATTTAATATCATAAACATCACTCTGTATACTATTTCATGTAATACATATTTATCAACTATCTAGCAAAAAAGTATGACGTGTACATAGAGTAAATGAAAATTTAAATTAAAAAATATATAAATTTTATTTTGCTAATTTAGGTTAACGTTGCTTATATTACCCTTGACTTTTTAATTTTGTTTATCTTTTTACCATTAAGGTACAATTACACGACACCGAATTACGTGGTGTTGATTAAATCAAACATTTCTAAGCTTTATAATTAACTTTGTGAAATTACTTTATAAAACTGAAAAAACATGAAAATTGAAAAAGTTTCATTTTATATACTACTTCCATTCCTAATAGTTAAATATAATTAATTTCTAATTAATGAATTGAGAATATTTTCGCTAGAATTTTTTTCAGGTTGTAAATTCCAAAGTTCACAGAATTCATCTCGCGACTGCGGTGAAGCACTAGAAACATAATTAGAAGGTTATTATTATTATTATACGCATTCTAGAGAGCTATATTATTGTTCTGAGTGAAAGATGAACAATGCACTTTGGAGTACAAGCGGTATAATTATTTTCGGTCAAGCGGCTACACGATAGTTGCATAATATCTTAACTAGGATGCCCAAGGCATCAAACTTATCCTTGTCTAACAAGGGAACGCAAATGCAAAGATTAATACAGGCCAGTGAATATATACAACGGAACATCAACAAACCTATAAATGTCCCTTTACTAACAAATCCGAATTTGGTTTACATGTTCTCATCTCGGCAACGACATTGCTTTAAATGCCAAATTTATTCAAAACTTTAGTATCCTAGTTTTTTATTCTACATAAATTTTGGTAATTGAAAACAGATTACTGATTGGTTTAGTAAACAGAACACATAATGATTAAAGTTTTCGTTAGTAAAAATTTATAATTTGTTATTCATTTTATTTTTGTAAGATTGATATTGCCCTAAAGTTCTAGCACAGCTTCTCTCGGTGAGAGAGTCTTAAATAATTTGATACAAATCATAAAAAACATTTTCGCAAATGCATTTTGTTTTCATACAAAGGCTGAGTGAGCCACAATTTATTGGAACGCCTGTTTGATTTTAATACTATCGAATACTTCGTTTGATATGCCTTTTCATGGTCCCTTTCTATTCTGTTAAGTCTGTGTGGTTTTCTAAAATCACTGCTGCCCAAGCATTTTTTTTCGTTTTCACAAATTTCTATCAAACCCGATATTCATACAAATCTCTCACCTTTTTGATGGTGTTGTCGTCAAGGTTTTCATTTATATTTTCGAGAATCGTAACTGCCTATTTATCAAGATTTAAAACAACCTCTAGTTCTACAGGATGTACTGTACAAAGTGTTTATAAAAGTTCCTGAGTCCAGTAGGTTGTAAAATTAATCTTGCAGCTGCATTTGCCGACTTTTTAAAAACAGGATATGTTTTATAATGCTTGTTACGTTACACGCATTGCATCGTTGTTATGGTGGTTGCATAATCTTATGTTTTTTAAGAATTAAGAAGTTAAAATTATACTAAAATCGGCGAACTAATGCAATGATCACATGAAAGTCGCATGGGCAGTATGCGTCAGTACCCATCTCAGTCGATGTCCAATTTAAACTAGCAAATTTGAATTAAAGTACCCGCTAAATTTAAAATAAGTAGTTTTTAGGTATTTACGTTGAAGTCTATAATCCAAAAACAAAATTTACAAATAAAATAAACAGGAGAAGTATAACGGAAGCACGGAGGTTTTAGATTATGTTGGTTTCTGTATTATATCGGTATATAACAATGCAGTGTTTGGTGGGTGGTTGAAACCGGCTTCAAGCATACGAGGGCGGTTTAATAAGTACCCGTGTTAGAAATGAAGACACAATTTTTTTCAAAATTTTTTTTTATTTTTCAACATAGTCTCCTTTTAGAAATATACACTTCTCCCAACGTTTCTGCCATTTTTTAACCCCTCCAAAAAATAGGATTTGTCGAACTCTCCAAAATACGCCTCTATCTCGGCGATGACTTCCTCGTTTGAGCTAAATTTTTTTCCCGCGAGCCATTTCTTCGTGTTAGGAAACAAGAAAAAGTCGCAGGGAGCCAGGTCGGGTGAATACGGGGGGTGCGGCAGCAATTCATAACGCAATTCATGCAGTTTGGCGGCGGCAACTCCGGATGAATGTGCTGGTGCGTTATCGTGGTGAAACAGCACCTTCTTTTTCGCCAAATGCGGCCGTGTCTCCTTCAATCTTTTGTCGAAGCTGTCTAATAACTCACTGTAGTATTGTCCAGTGATCGTTCTTCCTTTTTCTATAAAATCCATGAGGATGACGCCGTTCGCATCCCAAAAAATCGTCGCCATGACCTTTCCGGCCGATGGAACCATCTTCGCCTTCTTTGGAACAGATTCACCGGGAGAAATCCATTGTTTTGATTGTTGCTTAGTTTCTGGTGTGTAATGATGAATCCAGGTTTCATCAACGGTGACAACTCGACGCAAAAACTCCTTCGGATTTCGCTTAAATTGCTCTAAACACTGCTTCGAAGTTAACAGCCGCATCCGCTTGTTGTCCACCGTTAGCAATCGCGGCACCCATCGGGCCGACAATTTTTTCATCGCCAACTTATCATGTAAAATATTAATTGCCGTTCCGGTCGACATACCTACGGCCTCTGATACTTCACGCAGTTTCGTTCGTCGATCAGCGAGAATCATGCCGTGGACTTTTTGAATGATTTCCTCGGTAACCACGTCTGCCGGGCGTCCTGGTCGCTCCTCATCAAAAACGGATGTTCGCCCACGTTTAAATTCGTTGAACCAATATCTAACTGTGGTCATAGATGGCGAAGTGTCCCCACAAACAGCATCCAACTTTGCTTTTATCTCCTCGCATTCTTTCCCATCCAAAAACAGAATGCGAATTACCGAACGATACTGCTCTTTTTCCATCTTAGCTAAAATCACGAAACACGTCTTACTCAAATGGCTGTCAAATCCAAACTAACCTATCAATCAGTCTGCAATTTGTTATACCGTCGTTTGATAGATGGCAGCACACGATGATAACACCAACTTCCCTCAGGAACGCCTTCTGTCGTCAAATACGGGTACTTACTGAACCGCCCTCGTAATTATGTGTTTTTCAGCCAATTGAAAAAGAGCTTGCATTGATTACGCACGGATCGCGCACTTTTATTACTGCATTGGTTTGTCAATTTTAGTATAGTTGTTAATAAACAATAATAAATAACAATAAATAAATAAATAAAATAATGAATAAAATGTGGAACAATACAACAAATTTCAGCGCAAGATTAACTAAATTGCTAATGCAAGTCAATGACGTATTAGTTATTGAAATAAATCAACAAAGCGGCACATCAAAATTAGATTCTATAGCCAACTGGATTCAGGAACTTTTATAAACACTTTGTATAACCATCACACGTCACACGTAAGTTTCACTTTTTTCCTGATATTTCTGTTTACATTGTTTTTTATAGGTTTCTAAACAAAGTAGAAAATCATACCAGAGTAATAACATCGTTGCTAGCTTTATTGTTGATACTGACGTCCGATGATAGTACGGATTGTTGTTAGTTTACTTTGTGACTTATTGGGAAGCATCTCTATGAACACTTCATGAAAGGTTAACCCAGTAATAGAAATTAAATTTTCTAGCTTTTGCAAGTTTTCTAGTTTATCTTTAAGAAACATATAATATTCATCAAAACGTAACAACGAGCTATTCTACCTAGTACTTTTATAAATACTGTCACAAGAATAATCTTAGTTACTATGAACGAAAATACGTATAAAAGTTTTAACAAATAAAGTGTTCCTGAAAAATAATTTGGGGTGATAACGAAAATAAGATTGTTGTAGTTGAACTTAATATGTAGTGCGGTATGAAAAGAAAGAAAGTTTTTTCGACGTTACAGCTACTAAGTATTAACCGTAGGTTTGCGTATTGAGCTGTAAAATTGTTTGAGGATACTGGGGAAGTAGAAAACCGCCGAAAATCTGAAAGGCCACGCCCCACAAACAATAAAAGCGGTAAAAGCGAGAATTCAACAAAATCCTGTTCGAAAACAAAAACTTATGGCTCGCGGGATGAAAATATCTCATGTATCCATGTCTCAACTGCTTACAGTGCAATTAAAGAAGAAAAGGAAGGAAAAATGCAAACATCTCTGAGCTCGATACACGAGTAACAAACACCGCAATATTCTCCTTACCGGCTAGAAGATTTTCACAGTGGAAGAGTCATTCAACAAACAGAATGATAGAGTATGTGCTAATTCGTCAAAAGAAACATCAGAACTTATTACAAAGGTTCAGCGAGGTCACCATCCTGCCTCGATTATGGTTTGGTAGGGTGTTACATATGAGGGAATGTCTTCTCTTCATTTCTGAGAAAAAAACGTGAAAACGTCTGCAAAAATATATCAAGAGACCATTTTAGACCGAATTGTGAATCCACTCAATCAAACTCTATTTCAAGACAGGCTCGGATCTTCCAACAAGACTTCGCCTGCACATAAGGCCAAAACGACTCAAAGCTAGTTTGAGGAAGATGAGCCAGATTTTATTTCCTTGGAGGATTGACCTGCTGGACTGGACTATAAATTGTGGTCTATTTTGGATGCTGTGCTCTACAAAAAACCTAAACATTGAGTCCCAAAGCGATCCCTTAATCAGGCAGCGGCTGCAATAGACTATTGGCCCAATCGACTTGAAGCTTGTATAAGAAAAAATGGCTGTCATTTTTAATACATGTTTTGTATTTGTCTTTGTTAATACGTAGTTAGTAAATAAATGACACAAGAATGAAAACAGCAAAAGATGATGGTGATAATAACACAAGAAAGGCTAAACTCTTCAATTACGTTTAATTTGAACTTGATATGGTAAACCATAGTCGGAACAGCGCCATTTAAAGCTACTATTGGAAATCGACACTGATTTTGTAATCGAAATACGCAGAGAAGAAGAAAGACGGTATAAAAGGGTCAGGAGATAAAACAAAAATAAAAACTGGCAAGGAGAAAGGGCAAACTCTCAACTTCCATTTTATACCAAATACCTATAAACAAACTAACCATTTATAAATTTTTAATTTCAATGAATGCTCTCGACGAAGTAGATAATAAATCCTACATCTTGGATTTTTCGTCAATTCTAACCTTACCCTTTTTATTAGAAAATTTCCCAGACTTTTTTGTTTTTGAGAGAATTTTCCAAATCTTTTTTGACTTTTCAAGGTTACCAAGTGATCCACAAATACTCTCATCTGTCAGGTGACAGTATTTACAAATTACCTTGTATAAGAAAATATGTTGACTTTTTCAGAATTTCTGGATTGCTTATTTGAGTATTGAATAGCGTAGTTTCACAGGTAAGGTGTAATGGAAAAATAAAACTTATTGATTGTCTTTCTTTGTTCTTTATAAAGAGTTACCCAAGACGAAGACTATTGCAAAAGCATGCAGACAGAGGCTTTGTGTCTAACTGACCAATACTTTCAGGAAATATTCTACATGATATTGTTTGAAGAAATGGATTTTTAGTTATTGAGATTTTTTCTATCACCCGAAGCATAAACTGAAAAGCAATGGCCAAAAGACAAAAGATGGGAGCATAAATAGGTAAGATGCGTTACAGTACAAAGCACAAGTATCTCTAGGTAATGCCTATAGTTATAGTCAGCACACTGGAGTGAGTTTATGCTCTGACTTCAAGAAGCACGGCTTGATTCAGGTTACAAGTTAAACTCAAGTTCAAGCTTGGCCTAGGTACTGACTATAAATCCGGGCGTAAATCTCCACATCTGTTGATTTCTCATAACCTTGACGTTTCCTTCGAATAAATGTGAATACAGTAAATTCTTTAAACATAGCAGACGTTCTTAAAAGCAAACCTGAACAAGACGTTTCTTATTTCTTCTATAATGATCATCTAACAAATTTTTCCATAGTGTGCGACATTATCTAAGATTTTATTAAGGTTCCCACTTTCTGTTCCATAATCATCATCAAACTGTTATGGCTATAGTCTCATAACAGAGTGCAGCATTTGGATTTTCTCTATTTTTGTGCTCAATTCTATCACTAAGCTTTGGATATTGCTATGGATTTTTTGTTTTTCTAAAATCTTCCTCATTCGACTGGATCACGTTTACTGTTAACAGCATAAATTTTGTCATGACTTAAAAGGTTATTGTTGCCTATAATTGTACTCAACTTCCATTTTAGGTTAATACCTATTACAAATTTGCTTGGTGCTCTTAAAGTAAAAATTGTTTACTTGATACTTTTCTATCGTTTGACCACAATCCTTAATCTGAATTGAATTTACTTTGAAAGTGAATTCCCTTGAATCTCTTCTTGTTCTTTATGGTATTGTGTAGTATGTTTGTGCCAATTAATAAATACTCATCATTAATAAAAAACCGATCATATGTCGCTTTTTGATAAATCTTCAATAATTACCAAATTTTCTTCTTTTTTTAGAAGAAAAGTAAAAGAAAGACAACGATTACATTTACTTAACTGTTGTTCTTTAGATTAAAAGAGTTTCATTTCTAATGAGGTTGATTAATCAGTTATTGAGTTGTTTTACATATTTCATTAATTATTTGTTTCATATTTGCCA
>VTPC01003969.1:28266-41545 GCA_011009095.1 Ignelater luminosus
GAATAGATTGTAGGTTCAAGATATGGCCAAATGATTTATTTTGTATACCTTGAATGAGATTCTGTTTAGTTTTGAGAATTCGAACATAAAATCAATAGCTTGATACTAAGTTCTTGTAAATAATGAAAACACGATACGCGAGGTTCATTAGTCAACAGTAGGTTTGTTCCAACAAACAGTCCCTGATGGTGTGACGTACTTTTTTGACTTTTGCAATGCGCAAGTTCGTAGTTTGAAACTAATTGGAAATTGTTTCTGTTGAAACGGATATTAGTTGATGCTACTACCGTTAGATGTCTATATACATAAACTGCAAATTGCAAGTAAACTAACCTTAAAAGGGTTAAGTTTTTTTTATTTGTTTGTTAACAATCTTCAAACTGTTTTGACTGTCAGCAACTGGTTTGAAATTGTAGTCTGCAGTTTGTTGGAATAACAAACTGCTAATTTTAGACTGCAATCGGAGTTGTGGGAACGGACAAACTTGATCTGCGCACACTCGTGACTGTCACGGATAGTTTGAAATTTGTGTTGGCATAAACCTAATATGTTACGTCTGCGCGTGATAGTTATCGATCAGTCAGTAATTGAGTAGCAGATAAGCGGACAGGACTGAAAAACTTCCTGAGTGTAGAATTGAAAACTTTTAGGGAATAAGTAAAACTATTGTCAGAATTGTTTAAGTTGTTTAATCCTCAGTGATTGTAATGTTATTCCTGATTTGTGTCAATTGAACATTCTAATCCGAATGTATTTTTGTAAACACCTTCTAAAGTGACTGTTTTATCAACATTATCGATTGCTTCGATTGTACAAAAGAAAGTCTGAGTAGCATTTGAACGTTTTTTTAGCACAGTTACTGTGACAATGCATCGTGCATTTGTGTTTAATGCCTTTGTATTTGCTCAACACTCGAGCATCAAAAAATTATTGTAATAATTGTCTGGTTGTTTGATTTTACCATCAAGGTGTGGTTTTTAAATGCCTGCAAGATTGGTTTGGTTGTTGATCGGCTATCACAAAATATTTATTCCATGTAAATTTATGTTATCATCTTACTGTTACTTAGTGTTTTGTTTGCGAAAGCTCAAAAGAATAGGTTTAGCAAAAAGTAGTGAAGGAAGATTTTGGTAAATAATGTTTTGCAATTTCAGTGCTCTATTGATTGACTTAGTATCTAAATTAGAAGTAGGTAAACTTGACTCTAGTGGCCGAATTGCTTTATGAACACGTCAACTCGAACATTCAAAATAGTTGTTTGATTAAATTTTTACTCCAGAGTTAAATTCTACTGACAGACTTGTCTTTATATAAGCCGATTTGACCCCAAGGGTTAAATGTAAACTGCAACCACGCTCCAATCTGAGGAACTTTGAGGTCTAGAATATATAGTACAGGATACGTATTTGAAACAACCTTCACCGAACTGCTTGAGCGATGAAAAGTATTTTTTAGGAAATAAAATATGTTAAAAAAAGTGTCGGTAATGGGTTGCCTAAAGAAATATGTTTAAGGCTATGTTTAATTAAAAATTAAATAATTAATTTTTTTTCATTACTTCACCGACTTGCTTGAGCAAAAAATTAAATGCCAATCGAAAGTATGAATCCTGTAGAATATGCCTACCATTTTCTCTTCAGAACTATTAGGTTGCGAAGTTTAAACAGGTGAATCGAAAGTAGTACCTTGACTGATCTACTTGAGTAATAAATTTTATAGCAAAATAAAGATAATTTTATTGCGAACACCATGATATAAGGTTGCCTGCGAAAAACCGGTCAAGAATCCCGGTTGCCAGGGTTTAAAGTTGAAAAATTTATGCGTGTGAAGATGTGCAAGAGAGAGAGTCTATGCCTACCATCCAGTGCGATAGAACAGGAAGCAGCATAGCAGCTGACGCGCTATGGTCTGCCGCCTGAACGAGACTGCGCATGCTCTTTGCGAGTGGAAGGCATAGCATTAGGAATGGGAAGCGTCGTTTCGGAGCAATTGACAATGTACTCCCAAAATATGCATTAAATATTAAATTATAGAAATGAGTTTTAAATATTTATTTAAAAACATGATAGCCATATATACTTTTCATGAAAATTAAATTTATTTTATTAACAGACTAAATACAAATAAACAAACGTATAAATACACAATGAATAACAAATCAAAGTTTACAATACAAATACATAGTTGAGGTACCTAATACGGTTAAGAATAATAGTCTATAGTCTTTTAATTATTGAATTAAATACACTTGAAAATTTTGTTATTATTTAATTTTCTTCATTATTTGAATTGTCAAATGTAAAATTATCCTCCAAAATAATATCTTCCAATTCGGAAGATTCTTCGTCTTCTTTTTTATTATCAATCATTTTGACTATATCATCGATTCTCAAGGGTGTTTGGTCTCCAATTGACAATAACAAAAAATAATACGCTGCACGCTTTTCTACTCCGAAACAAACTATTACTTTTACTATAATGAGTCATCGGCTCCGAAATGACACTTTCCATTCATTAATGGTATAACCTTTACTTGCAAAGCGCATGCGCAGTCGTTTTTAGACGACAAACATAGCGCGTGTAGCTGCTATGTTGCGTCCTTTTCTGTCGCACTGGATAGTACGCATAGACTCTCTCTCTCGCACATCTTCACGCGCATAAATTTTTCAACTTCAAACCCTGGCAACCAGGATTTTTGAACGGTTTTTTTCAGGCAACCTTATATCATCGTGTTCGCAATAAAATTATCTTTATTTTGATATAAAATTTATTACTCAAGTAAATCAGTCAAGGTACTACTTTCGATTCACCTGTTTAAACTTGGCTCAAACAGATCGGTTAAGGTCGTTGCAAATACGTATCTTAGACTAATAGTTTAGCCTCGGAGTATTTTTTTAACGAATGCGAGACATTTGATTTATTATTGGATCACTGCAGCAACAAACGGAATTTGTTGATTTAGACCATCTTATGCAAATTACGTTGAGTTTTTGAGGTTAATTGTAGTTTTTAGCCGCCCGATATGTTTGCAGAAATAGTTAAAGCTAGTCTGCTTTTAACTAAAACACGTATTGCACTGCAGATTTAATTTTCGTTTGACATGGATATACCTAGATCGATATTAATAACGAAAAACCTACTTACATTTATTATGTTTTGACTTATGTACTGTGAATTTGTTCGAAATTGACTTTAAGTTCGTTTCAAACCTGTACCGAGTCGGTTTTAAGTTCCAAATGGAAGTTATTTTATCAATACAGATTAAAACTAATTTTCAATTTGGATATTTCAAAATTATCGATAAAGAATTGTGTTTATGGATATAGATATTCAGAATAACTTAAAATTTATACATTCTAGTGTATTGTTATGCTGCTTAGATGTTTTATTTTGTGTCAATGTGTCAAGCTAAAATTTACAAAATTTGTTTCAGAAGTTCTACACAGTCCAACTGTTTTAAAATGCTACCGAAATTTAAATTACAATTTAAAAGCAAACTGTTTTTTCTTCAAGTTACATTAAATAAGAAATAAATGCTTGCTATTATATTTTTCATAAAATATAAGTTGCAAAACAATAATTAATACAAAAAACTCACATACATATTTATGTGTTAAATTAACATTTAATTGTGTTTCGGCAAAAACTTGGAATGAAAAAGTGAATACAGAATTTATTGTTTAATTTTGTGGCTTTAATAATAATCGACACATTACCAAATGACATTAGGCTTTATATTATTTATTCCAGTATTTAAATTATACGTTATTTATTTAAAATACAGCAAATAAAATTGTAAATTCTTTTCCGAGAAATAATGCAAATATGTGTATATTTGATGAATTAAAATGAAAATTATTAGATTAATTGTAATGTTTTATGGTTAATTACTGTATGTATGTATTATCCAGGGAATATACGACAAACTTCAATTTCAGATATTAGTCATATCAATTTATTAAATGCCGATCAAAATTAAAAGTTTGTTAAAAGCTGCTCGTGTTGTTTGATTTATTAAATTCAGAGTTTGTCTACAATTTACAAATATTGCAATAGCATATTAGTAAAATGCGAAATTCAAAATTTAAAACTGGATTGAATTAAATCAAATTGTCTTGAAACAACAGTTATTGGCAATAAATCCCACCAAAGAGAAATTTTACCGTCAGCACTACTCGTTATAGAATTTTCTTATAATTATAAAAAGAACAACGATAAGGATGTTATAACAAACAAACAATTGCTTGGTTACAAGGTAAACATGAGAGAGTACATTACAGCCACATTTCGAAATGTTAATCTATTTACTAAACAACCACGTCTGTTCTAATACTTGGGGGAAATTTATGTTGTCTCACTGTCATTGAAGGATTTATGTACCACTGTAATACTCACAATCGGTTTGAATAGAATTATTTCGTTTTGTTACCTATTTATCTCTTGTTTTAATTCTCTAATAGAAATTTTAGCTTTATCAAGCTGAAGCTTTTTTTTATTTACATTCTGCTTTAGTTGTGTTTTACAAAATTGTTCAGCCAAGGTAATTTAATACTTAAAACGTTTTAATATTTTATATGGTACCTTCAATCCAGTCGGTATAACGTATTCTGGTTATTATTAATAGTTACGTATAGTGGTTCATGAGATAATTAAAGTAAATCTCAGTTTATAAATTAAATAATATCATACCTGAATTGCGCTAGGACAGATACGAAGATGAAGCAATAAATAACGTACCTGCAAAAATAAAAACTTTGTTAAACCAATTTATTAATTCAATTAATTATCGAAAAGATTTGAAAATTTAGGTTTTCTGTTTAAGATAGAATATTGATGTGTCTCAACGTCTTCTTTACACCCTGTATAATAAACTAACAATTTAATCTTCTTTACAATTAAAAATGTTTTATCGCCTCAATAGTAATTGACATGTTAATAGAAGCAGGAAAAAACACTTTCATTTCAATATGTTCAAACTATGGTATTTATTCATAAAAAGTTAAACAGAATTTTAAATGCGTTTTTCAGAAATTAATGCTAATACTGCTTTTATATTTAACGAGACAAAATTGAAAGCATTCGAAAGTTTGCAGTGTAACTAATTACAGAGCAATTTAATATCATATCAAGGGAATACAGATAGAGAACTAATTAAAAATTTAAGTACTGAGAAAACTTATAAAGAGATGAGTGTCACCAAAAACTAAACGACTAAATTGACTAATTGAGAAAGTACGGGTACATTGATTTTATTTAGTTTTTTTCTAATGGTCGTTGAATTGAAACATAAATTGACTAAGATTAAAAAGTTATTGATCAGTAATTGGCGCCCTAAATCTGTCTTATTCTGTTTATTTAATTACAAATAGAGTGCAAATGCAAAAGGTCTCTGTATACCGCCAGAAACATTAAATCTAAGACTTTTCGTGTTTTAACTTCAGTGATTGCACGTGCATGTCTCGTTTATGACGGTCACTCCAATAAATAGTTGGCGTACTATTTAAAATCTGCACCATAACTAATACACTACCTCCCTACTTAAATCAAATTTACAATTAACCCTCCTAGCCCACCTAATTTAAAAGTACATACTGTCCACCTGGGGTCATTTCTGACCCAAACTTGAAACTGCACAGCTTATTTAAAAAAAAGGCATTTCTAACGTTTCAAGACATTATAATATATGGAAATTCAATAAGAATAATAATATATTTAGGCCAGTCAATATTGACGTAAATCATCGCAAAAATTAGGTTAGTTCCGATTTTCTAATATGTTGTTAGGATTCCTACGGGTAGTATAAATCCAGATTTGCAATCACGAAAAACAGCAAAATTCTCGTACTTGTTTTGGTTTTTTAATCATATCTCCTAAACTGTGCATTCTACCGAAGATGTTATTTTGTTTAAAGTAAATTACATTTGCTCTAATTTGAGACTAGAATGGCTCTGTACGTCTATTAGTTACCAAGATACGACTTTTTAAAGATTGGCAATTTGTTTTTGTTCTTCTGCAATCTTCGTCGTCGTCGTCATCGTCGTTCATATCGATCGGCGCACGATTGGTGCCAGACTGGCCTCTTCAAAGCCTGCAGAGTGCCGAACATGTTAGGCTTGCTTTTCGGCAAGTGTAGGCCCCAGAGCACCCTTTTTTGCACTTGTATTTTCAAGAGCGATTGCGAGGCTGGGGTCATTGTCGTAATGATGGTAAGTAGTTCTAGATCGCTGGTGAACCAACCCCAATCGTTTGAGTTTTTTCTCCACCCGCAACCATTTCTGTACTTGATAGTAAGTGCGTCTTTGGTGGGGGGGAGGCGAGCAAGGTTAACTTTGGCTGTGGCTGCTGACTTGACGAAGCACGTGTAACGGAGGCTGATGTTTAGAGATTCAGCTTCATCTCCTCGGTAGAAAACCACGAGGAGCTTCTCAATAGCTGTGGCTATCGCCTCCTGGCTGTAATCTGGCTGCAAAAATATTTTCGCCAGCTCTATCAAGTGAGGATGTTTTTGGAAAACACCGCACCATTTTGTCTTCCTTTGCGAGAATAGGGCAGACGTGGTGTCACAGCCACCGAAGGCATAAAAAATAGCGCTAATCCTTGTGGGTATTCAAGGTCTCCACGGGCGAATGGGGTGGTTGAAAATGAATGCACCCAGAGCCACTTCAGCCGCTTTTCTGGAAATACACGTTCTTATAGGTGGTACCCGAATCATTGAACAGGACCAATAAATCTACATTCTCCCCAATCACTATGACATTTTCATATAATGAACTCTTAGAGAGAGCAGTTCTGACGATATCTGCGTCAGCTTTTTCTGCAGATTGTTTGGTTTCAATCCCCTGTTTATTGAACTCAGTGCAGACCATTTCAATTAGACGGCGTTTGTTGTAATCATTGGCAAGTACTTTTTTTGGGATGCTATAGTTAGTGTCGACTTTTCAAACTGTATTACACTGGTAGAGAGAGCAGCATAGCGACGCAAACGTTCAGCTGTTTTTGTGCTCCTGTAGGTTGCATCCTCTGGGTACCCGTCGAAAACCACTGCAACATTTTTCCCAAAATGGTTAAACACGTAGCTGACGTATCCTACCACAATTGTTCTGATTAAGTCATAGCGATAACCTTGTGGATCGGATAACCATCATCCACCACGAAGAATGTTGTGTTTTGTGGGTATGGCGCCAGCTGATACTGAAAGTGCTTCTTCAATTGCTCATCTGAATGTTTGGTGATGCAGACCCTCTGGAAAATCGTAAGAGCGTCTAATACATCAACTCAACTCCTTGCCCTTCCATTAAAGCTAATTAAATTTCCTAAAAATTCTTCTTGATAGCTTTTATTGTAGGACAAGTCTTTTTGCTAATATTTAGCTCCAAACATGACCGTAACGAAGAAATGTCACGTTTTGGAAAAAATTGCCAATCTTTTAAAAGCCGTATCTCGGTAACTAACAGACGTTCAAGCCCATCTTGGTTTCAAATTGTGGCAAATTCAATTTACTTTAAAGGAGAAGTAAATAACAGTTTTGGTAGAACGCATAGTTTAAGAGATATACTTAAAAAACCAAGACAAGTGCGCAAATTTGGCTGTTTTTTGGGCCACTATGTAGGTAGCACAGATTTCTCGGGATTGCAAGCCTGGATTTATACTACCCGTAGGGGTCCTAACAACATACTAAAAAATTAGAACTACCCTAACTTTTGCGATGTTTGCCTTTGTTTATGTCGATATTGACTGGCCTAATTACGTTAAATACTTTATTCTGAATTACTGTCTTCCGACGTTAAATTTAAACATCTTACTTACATACAAAATTACGGCACATATCATGCACATTGTTTGTTTTTTATCTAATTGCCGTGGTCAAATGCTGCACCTTCTCCGTTTATTTTGTGGATGATCCACATTTTTGTATTGCAAAAGTAAGTCACCAAACCCGGCATCTTTAACCACTTTACGAATTTTTCTTATCCTAGATTAAGGATTTTGAATTCTTCTTTCTATTTGGGGTTTTACCAGATCCTCGCCTTGTTCTAATAAAAACCGACGTCTTCTTGTTGTATTATTGTATGTATTGTTAACCTCAGAAAATATTACATAAGCATTAATTCCAGCAAAATCCACTAAAACAAAAATATAGCAAATGGCGATCTTATTGTTGCTCTTTTCGTTGAGTAGTTCCTGGCCATCTGATCTACCGTGACAACGCCGAATTTTGTGGAATTCTAACTTAGTATTACTTCCGACTTCCTATGATCTTTGGAAACGTCAAATTTGTTGCGTTGCGTAAACATCATAACTACAGCCTTCCCTTTTTTAGGAACGTAGGACGCTAGAAGTATGTCGCTGGCAAAAGCAACAATAAATGATTTTTTTTCACGCAACTTTGACGGCAGCATATGGGACGGAAGTTCGTTACGGTTTATACGGGCAGTTCCAGTAAGAGTCAGTTTCTCCTTCAGTAATTGTTGTCTAAGGCTGAAGCTAGTAAAAAAGTTGGCGGTAGTAATATTGCGACTGGAACCATTTAGATGTGTTACTAAATCTAACACTACCCGTTTTACTTGTTCTTGATGTTCCTTGATATTTCCAAATTTGCCTGAATATATTTGCAGGTTTGTAATGTATAGAGCCTCACAGTCTACGGTCATCCATATTTGTATACCATATTTTCCCGGTTTTGAAGGTATATAAACCTTAAAGCCACGCCTTCCTCTAAAAGTGCACAGGTGTTCATCCACGGTAATATTTGGACCAGGTATAAAACAATTTTTGCACTGAGTAACAAATATATTCGCTAATAAGCTATAGAGTCAATCTTGTTCTGGGTGGCTTCTTTTCTAGCCTGTAGTGTACACCTGTAAAGATTGTATAACCGTAATTTTCAGTCCAAAACTCTTTCAGTTCTTTTCCGCGACCTCTTTGTAACTCATTAAACTCAGTACGTTGCAATTCCTTTCTTTTTTAGACTTGGCTTTTTATCCTTTTGTTCATTTGGGCGTTGATTGGTGTGCAAGCAAATTTTGTCAATAATTTTATTAGTCATAAAAACACGAAAACAATCTGCTGGGGTAGATAAATTTAAATGTCTTGGTATACCAAAAGCTTGTTTTACAATTATCCTTGATAGTACTCTTTTACGTATAGGTTTCTTAGTACTCCACTGCATTGTTCCATCTTTGCTAATCCATACTTCCTCCTCCTTATTACCATCATTATCTGAGTTGCTCAGTCCAGCTACGCCTTCTTTGTCTTCCCGAATTTCAGTGAAGTCCTTTTTTGCATCACTGCCATCGCTCTCATTGTCTATTATTTCAAAATCTGAATTATAAGCATCCGCCAAAGCTTGCTGTTCACTGTAGTTACTCGCAAAATCAAAATTATATTCCGCCATAATAGATTTGGTTTCACACTATATCCTACTTATCCCTTAGTCAAACTTTAACACGAAATTGATGTGTTACAACTTACAGAAACATGAATAACTGCTAGTTTATGTTACACATTATACCATGTTAATACTAATGCTAATACTAAATAAATCAAGCTTTTATCACATACAACCTAGCTGGGGTCGAAAATGATCCCAGACGGGTATTTTCCGGTATAGATATTTTTCTATAAGAATTTAGCAAGAAAAAATAGTATGGTCCTATACTGTGGAGTACAATTGAAGCATATTTAGTTTTAAGAAACTGGGCAGATGATAAACATAAAAACCATTCTACAATGCGTGGGGTCAAAAAAGACTCCAGGTGAACTATGAGGGTTAATACACAAATGAGATTAAAGCATTTCAAAGAAGGAAAATAATAATACAAGAAAAATTATAATAATAGAAAATAAAAACAAGAATAAAAGTATATACTATAGGTATGAAAACAGAGCAAACAGTCAGTACTGAACTGAAGCAAAAGAAAACAACTTACAACCTAGAACCTCATACCTCTTTCCTCTAGTAAAAGTAATTAGCTTGTCAGAGTTTGTAATAACAATAAGAATTAAAAACGCTGGTTAGTTTTTGAGCTTTTTGCCTTTTGGCACACCTCGCAAACTACCACTATTTGTCCTATTTGATATGATACATATAGGATAAAGTTTGATTTAGTCTATAATTTGCTCATGCGGTCGCCCAGTTTAAAACAAATTATTTGGTGATCCACAATTTTACTTGTACCAGCTTTTGAACGGTTTTCAGAAATCGAATTTCATCCCAAATTCACTTTTCTTTCAAGTGGCCTTCACGTTTTAAAATTTAGCCAATGTCGCGAGATCGTCTCTTAGTTTAACCAACAGAATGATTAGGTCGTATCACTATACTTTCCTGTCTAGGGCACCCAGATAAAATGTCAACGGTAACATTTCCAATGCACTACACAAAAGATGAGCTCTGGAAGAAACATAGTTCATCACGAGATTCCAGTAAAATGTGGCTAACAAGTGATAAGTCTCTTCCTAACACCAACATACACCACTACCTAAAGCCGCTACGGTTAGCGCTTTTTTCTCTGCAGTTGTATAATTTATTTAATTACCTTTGAAAGTAGAACTGGTATAAGTGTTTACCTGACGATTACCAAAAGTACAGTCCAACGTCATGGATAAAGCTACGTCATTGAGTTGAAATCCGGATGTAAGACGACCGTGACTTTCAAATCTGCGTCTTTAGCATTAAAAGCATCATTTTTGGCAGTGGTTCGTTATCTTTTCCCCTATTGTTAACAACCTTAATAACGGTACAGTAAGATCAGCATAATTTTGACAAAATGTGTGTTCGGAATTCACCAACTCTAAAAGCCTCTGAAAACATCAGTTAAATAAAAAATTCATTTGGTGCCTATAGAAAAAATTTATCAAATTGGTCCAAATGATCATCCACATTTTCTGAATAGATAAGCAAACTGTTTATGAAGACATAGAAAAAGAAACCACATTCTGTACTTAAAATTTGATATAAAAAGGTATAAGACTAGTCATCCATCTTTGATTACACTCTAGTCCAAAATCTTCACAATTCGTACTTCTGTTTTTCCTGAAAAAGGTTCATTTTTTGCACCTTTTTTGTCGGATAGTCCTCTCTGCATATTGTTGCCTTTGGATAGATTCATGCGTATATCTAATCCGTTAACTTTTAATGTTATGGGACACCTAGAAACCCTCCACTACTGCACTGATGGATGCATTAGATATGAAAAAATGAATTGTTATGAAGAGTTTCTGATCTAACAAGATTTCGATGTCCTGTTGGCTTATCCTAACACGCATGCACATCGATGCTGTTTTACCATTTTTTGCCTGCTCTTCTAGATCTCACAAGGGATTTTAAACGTCTCTATTAAAAAAGGTTATGTTGTTGATATTGGAACTCTTGTTAGACTATTATTTGAATTTCTAACAATGGGTTTGTCCTTGCCGATCCGATCCGCATTGTTCAACGTGCTTGATTTCATGTGTTTCGGTTTTATAGGCTTCGTCGACTGTACGCAAATATTGTTCAATCTTGTCGATTGTTAAGAATCCATTGATAGCTATAAGCTTTTGAACCTCAGGAGAAAAATGTTTTGAAAGCATTTCAATTAATTTTGACGCAGATAAAAAGTGGCCAAATTTAAAAACTATTACGCTCTACTGGCGGACTTAAATCGACTACACGAAAGTACTCAATAAAAATCTCTCTTTTTCAATTACACAGAATCGACTTTAAATGCGTTCTGAAAATCCTTGAAAATATCAAGCGGGTTCTTTTCAATCGAGGGCCAATCAACGGCCACGCTTCTAAAACGTGATAACAGTAGGCTTTCTTTGTTGATATACCGGCTGATTTCTTTTAACCTGAAATTCTTAATTATCTAAAGAAACAAGCATCCTACAAACAAAATCCCGAAATAAAAAGTTGATATTTTTGCGGGGGAAATTTATGAGTGCTGAAATTGGCCCCCGCTCCTCTCGCCTTGTAGGTGGGCGGGCGCATCTTTGAAATCTTAAATAGGAACTTCTTTTATTGCAGATTCGGATAGCACGTAAAAAAATCTGAAACTTTATTTGACACATTTTCTTCGATTTGTGATAGATGGAGCTGTAATCAACAAAAATTAATTTTTCTGATTTCTTCAATTGAGAACCAATACATTAGATTCTGCAATACATTTGCAATGAAAAATACCACTTTCTTTTGTTATTAGTTTTTGATTTACGTCCACTAACGTAATAAACGTGTAATGTTATCTTAAAATGTTGCATACTAATCCGACCTCTGCTTCAGATTTTGTTTGGATATTTTCATTTTGTGAGACTTAATTAATTTATTTTACATAATTTCATTTGTTAAACTGTTTATTTTGATTAACAAGGATATTTTTGGTCGAGGCTTTTCGAGTTTCAAATTACTAGTTCGTACGTGCGTTTTTGCACAATTTTTCTGTCGCCAAGCTTGTCGGATTTTTTCAAAATTCTTATTTTTAAAAATCGCCGCGGAGGTCCAAGTACAAATTACAATGTACCAGCGGGTTGTAGAAACTTTCCATTTACCGTATAGTTGCCCATGTATCTTTCTTTCTCCCAGAGTGAAAGCGACTCCACTTAGCTTCTCCGTCACTTATAATTGAAACCGGCGCGCAGCGTGGAGTCTCGAATGGGCGAACATTCTGACTTTAACTTCCGTAAAGGGCACAGATGTAAGCACGCTCTACATATCTTTTCTTTAAGTGTTTAGTGGGAATTCAATCGAAGGTGGCTTCGGGAATTCCATAGACGTTCTTTCGGGACGGATTTGGGAGGATCTTGCGGACAATCAGGCATAATTTGTCAGGTTCGTTTCTTTGTGTAAAGGAAATTTAATTGTCGAGTTCAGTACGGAGCTTCCGGGATCGTGAAAATTAAAGTCGCTCCGTCTAATTTCTTTCTTGATCTATCCGAGATTTATTATTTAATTAAACATCTGGAAAGAACTATTGCGCTGGATAATCTCCGTATAATTTCCGGTATATCTGAACATCGCAATAGACACTGTGTTGTGATTAAAATTAAGTTTCTTTTAATAACAGTTTTGAAGGCGCTCTGGTTTAATTTAGGCTGAAATGTCTACGGACGGTTGTGTCAGAATTTAACTGGAAGCAGGCGACTGTGGACCGTTCAAGCAACCATCTGAGGCCGCTGACCATCGACAAATACTGTTACTTAGAAATATCGCTTCTGGGTTCAGCTGGTAAGCTCCGAAAATAGCCCAAGAAGTAGTGTGTAAGAGCTTTGTTTATTATATTATTATTTGTAGTAAAATATT
>VTPC01003970.1:0-33080 GCA_011009095.1 Ignelater luminosus
AAGTTATGTTTTTTATTATTGGTTTTTGCGTATACAACATTGATTTAAAATTTAAATTACAAAAAATGCATTTGAAACTGAGAATTTGCATAATTCAAGAATTCAGGGCTAAATATTTTCTGTATTGTATTGTAATTTGTTGAAAGATTGATTTATTGTGATTCATTTCTATAGTGTATTAACTTTCTAGAAATTTAAAACTTGGGCCAAATAGGTATTATGAGAAGAGCTAAAAGATTATTTGAAACTCTACATGAAGTTTACTTACCTGATCTTTGACATTCTAGTTATTTAAGAATATTACAAATCAGTTACTAATCCATCTCAGTAGGTATTCCTTTATGGGTTTTCCTAGTAATTGCTTTTAACAATTTTCTAAATATACCCCTATAGGAGATTAAAGTAAAAGCTGTCTATTGTTAAGATGGTATCCTTTTAAGAAAAGGAAAAACAAGTTTTTTTTAAATTTTATTAGTTCTTTTGGTAAAAATATAATTTTTTGAACGGTGCAGATATATTTTCCAATAAAGCTGTTAAGTTCATTTTTTAAAAATTTTAGGTCATTTATATATATTTTTCAAGTCATTGTATAGATCATTTTTAACATATTTATAGGTCATCAAAATCCGGGCCCTGGTAATCACACTTTGGAGCCGTGACGGCAGAGATGCTACCAATATTTGTATAAAATGTAATGGAATTTTTTTCAATTCATCCAATAAAGTTAATTCTAGCCCTTCCTGATTTGTTGGATTTTTTCTTTAACTTTTTTTTGCCAGGAATGACTACAGGTTTTCAATAGGGTTGTTCATGTCTGGACTATTTCTAGACCAACCGAAACCTCAATACCTTTCTCTAGAAAGTAGTCTTGAATTTGAAAAGAAAGAGCGACATTAAATTTTTTTTTAAATTGCCAATTTTACATTTAATATACAGGGTGTTAAGTGGGAGATGGCCTGCACTGGGATCTTTTAAACCGTAAGAGATACAAGGTCGGTTAAATGGGCAAACAATTTTTGCTCATTAGGAGTACATATCGAAACAGTTGCCAAACCGGGCCGATTTCTCATAGCCTACCAGATATTAAGAACAAAACTGATTTGTTCCGAAATCTTAAAATCAGTTTATTTTGAAAACCGCTATAGGTACGAAAAACTCGTAAAGAAGTAATTGTAGGGTTTTATACGTAGAATATGATAATTATCCCCAAACGATTGTCAACTGTTTTACATCCGAGATATAGCATAAAGTTGGTAGTTTTTTAATGTAATGAATAGTCTACTTTCGGCTCAAAATAAAGCTTATTATTTTCTCGTTTCAGTGATGTAAGGTATGTTACAGTTATCTTTAAGTTTCATATAACTACAGACGTTTTACTGACGCCGGAGGCAAACATTTCCTAGAACGTCGGTGTGTTATCGATAGATAACAATTGCATGCACTAAAGAATAATGTCAATCAGCCCATCCAATGCATTTAAATTAAATTTCTTTTCGTCCAAAAACATTACACTTTTCCACTCGTTTACAGTCCAATTTTGGTAACTTCGGGCCCATTTTAGCCTTTTAATATGCATTTTGTCATTCAAGATTGGCTTTTTTCGCAGGCATCTGGCAACAATTAGTCCAGCAGAAAGCAAACATCGGCAAACAGTTCTGGCTGATACCTTTTTTTTTATACCGGGTGCTGCATCGGCGGAAGCAACATAGGAAATCCCATGCTAATTTTGAAATGTTTAGATATTGGCTTTCCTAATTATTTTAGCACTAAACTTTATTTAGATTTTTTGAAGAGCCCTGTAACTAGATATACACTGAGCAATTTCAGCATTTTATGATAACTCAGTTAGAAGGTATTTAAAGAAAGGTGTGTGCATAATGCATGTTATGTGCATAGTTTAGCAGCAACATCAAATAGGCCTGTAAATTTTTACACTCAACTATTTCTATTATTTATCTATGACAGTTTGAAAACCAATTTAAATTTTAACTATGAATTATGCAACAACGGAGAAAATCGCCATAATAAAGTGGTATTAATTCTTGTTTTGTTAGCATTTAAATAATTGTGAATTATAAGTTAATAGCAATAAAGTTATTGATATTTGATGTTGCTGCTGTACTATGCACATACATGCACATTTCTTTAAATATCTTGTAATTGAGTCATCATAAAATACTGAAATTGCTCGGTGTATATTATCTTGCAATGCCTTTCAAAAAATCTAAGGAAAGTTTAGTGCTAAAATAATTAGGGGAGCCAATATCTAAACATTTCAAAATTAGCATGGGATTTTCTAAGTTGCGTCCGCCGATGCAGCACCCGGTATATTGGGAAAATTCAAAACTTAACTCACGTGAAGTTTTAATTTAGTTGGCCATACATAGCTGCTTTAAATATTTGTCGCATAATGCAGTTGTGAATCTTTTGCGTCGACATTTATATTTTTGCAAAAATTCGCCATCTTTTCGTAAGCTTTTTTAAAAACCTTGATATACTGGATTGTGCACATTCTAAAAATTCAGAAATCATCTTTTGAGTATAACTTTTATTATGTAATTTCACAATAAAAACTTGTCGTGCGCGTGTTAGATTCGGCATTTTGACATTACTCCTCTGTTGAACACGCGGCTGCACAACCGTCTTAAAAAGTTATAGAGGGTGTATTATTTTAGGTAGAGAATATCAACGCTATTCGATTTTGCATCAAAAACTATGCAAGAAACTCTAGTATCAATTTGTTGTTAACTCTTCGGTTGTGGAAATATTAAGGGTCGTATATTTTTTTTATAATTTGCTTATGACTGCCTAGAATTATTAAATAAAAGTAACCACTCAGTTTAGGTACCTTAAGGAAATTATGCTAATTAAAATCATTTACATGTTTATAGGTTTTTAAACTTGTGAAACTTTACATTATACAAAATTCCAATATTAATTAATGGTGCAATCGTTATATATATACTTTAATGTTGTTGTTTTCAATTGTCACCTGGTATGTGCACTTCAGTGCGCCTGTGCTGTGCGCTGTTGCCAGTTTGCATCCAGCCGAGTTAATGTTTTCGGTAGAGGTGTGCACGGGACAGAGGTGCTGGCGCCGGTGGTGCGTAGGGGTGCTAGCTTTACATAAGTAATACTTCTTTAATCATACATTTTCATTCACCCAATAACAAATTAGTTTAGATAAATCTGATTTTGGAGGCTAACCGCATGGCTTGGGATTTCCCGCCAATGAGTAATTTAGGATTTTAAGCGTGATTAGGAATGACACGTTATGTTCTAAAGTGTTTATTTCCTTGCTATCGTTTGTGAAGTGCATGTCTATATTATTACCCGAATTACATTTCGACTAACCAAATTTGTGAACTACACAAGCTTCGTTCAATTTATATTTTAACATTACAATGCCATGCAACTGTGTGAATATTCCTAACAACTTCTGTTACGTATGCGGTAAACTGACTTTCAAGCCTCAAAAAAAAGTATAACCTCGCTCATCAAAAAAAGTTATGAACCATACTTCGGGTAAAGTTGGAGATCAGGATAAGGTTTGGGCTTCACATATCTGCTGTTTAACATGTGTTTTCCAGCTCACAAGTTGGCTGAACGGAAAATCTCGTCACATAGCGTTTGTAGTTTCAATGATATGGAGAGAGCCAAGAGATATACCATTCTTCAGACTGCTACTATTGTACAACTAAAATTGCTGGCATATCGAATAAGTCAAGAAGTAAAGTAAAATATCCAATCCTTCCTTTAGCTGTAAGACCTGTGTTTCACAATACTGCGGACCTATTCCTACCTATACCATCCTCACCAGATTCGTAGACTAGATGATTTCGAGGGCCAAGAAAACAGAGAAACGGGACCTGACTTTTTTGACATGTTCGAGGAACTTCATAAAATAAGTTAGTCCGATTTGAATGATTTAGTCCGTGATCTGAATTTGTCAAAAAATCAAGCAGAACTCTTAGTTTTAAGGCTCAAAGGATAGAATTTATTAGACAAAGTTACAAGAATATGCAATTTTCATAGTAGGCAGCAAGAACTGCAGCATTTATTTTCAAAACAAGATGATCTGGTATTGTGTAATGATGTCAACACTTTACTAGAGGGAATGGGCCAGCATCACAATCCAGAAAAGTAGAGACTCTTTATGGACTCCTCGAAAACAAGCCTTAAAGCTATTCTCCTTCATGATAGAAATTAAAATCCTTCTATTCCCATAAAACAGAGTACCATAGATTCCAATGGCAAATTTACGCGGATTTAAAAATTGTAGCTCTAGTCTCTAGTACACTTATACAGTTGGGCTACACAAAACTTTGCTGTTTTCTGTGTGAGTGGGATAGTAGGGAAAGAAAAAATCATTATGTTATCATTATAAGCAATGGCCAGAAAGAAGTTACGTTACTACTGGAATTAAGAATGTCATTTGTGAGCCTCTCGTTAACTCAGAAAAATTCTGCTGCCACATTCACATCAAGTTGGGATTGATGAAAAACTTCGTAAAGGCAATCTTGGTGATGCGAGCGATGAACATGGTGAGAGATTTTACCAAGATATCGCCCAAATTGAATCGAGCTACAAGAGAAAATGGAGCGAAAACATGCTTGCGGACTTTTGTTGAAACCTTAGAAGAAATGCACCAGCAACGAAATATAGGCAAAAGTTGAATAGAAATATGTTTTGTAAGTAAATTATCTTATATTATGTACTTTATCATTCTATGAAAATTAAAATTTTTGAAATTTCAAACGTGTTTTACTCAGATACCTTAGGTACTGGGAAGATTTGAAAAGCAGATTGAGGATTAGCAGGCAAAATTCTATAAGAATCTTTAGTCCATGTAACATTTAAAAAGTTCAATTTTGAATATCAGTGAAGTCAGTAATAAAATTAAAACATATGTCAGTCCACAACAATTAATGTTGCATCAATACAGACTAACAAAAACAGAATGTCGATTAATTTACCACTGTTTATCACCCGATGGGCCGATAGTAAGAACTAACTTTAATAAGAACCATTAAAAGTAGTTTGTACTTTTACTGAGTCGTCCATCAGCCCCTTGGGGAATCCCCCATTTGCGGTGGCTAAGTCCGTCTCTGTTAATAAAAGATTTTATTTTATCTGAAAGTATTATTAAATAAAAGTTTCCTGTGTGAAATTAGATGAGACTAAGAAAATATAAAATTCGTCTTTCCAGAAACTTAATATAAACAAAGATTGCATTCTGTTAATCCTGATAATCATGGTATTTATTGGATGCATTTTTAATTTGTCGCGCATTTTTATAACTGATTGCCAGGTGGGTGGGGGTACATTTGAATATTTTGCGGGCTTATTTTACTCGCTTTCACTACACTGCTCGTATTTAGCTTAGAATTTCACAATTTAAGCAACAGTTAAGAATATTAACCACACCGCTGACTTTTTTGAGTTTTAAAAGCGTATTAATTAAATTTAAAAAAAGTTTTGCGATCTCCTAAAATTTAAATTGCGCATGTGTGACACGCAATCAGCTGTCCTAAATGGGAAATGGCTGCTGGCAGTCGGTCAGTAGTGCAATTTTTAAAATTGCATTTACAATAATTACTCGAATAAATATTATGTGATAATTCGACATTTCAAATAGTTTATTAATACAACAACAATGGAGTATTACAACTTGCCCAATACGTAAGTACCTTACGCATTTTCAACTGGCAACATTTGCTTTTGTTTATATTGCAATTCCCAAACAATTGTCCAATTAAAGGCTATTGATTTTCAAATACGTATATTTCTTGCACGTTACAGGCTTTAAAGATAATAAATAATGGATTTTCATCCCAGTTAAAGTTAAAAAATGCACAAATTATAATATCGAAGAATCTCCACTGCCTTTATTAGTATGACTACCATGATGTATCCAACTCTTACAAAATCTCAGAGTATGCGTTCTAAACGCAAATCTGCAGTCGAATTGCTTGCTGAAAGTAAACCGTTTTACGTGAAATCGGAAATGGTACGTGATACAACACAAGCTCAACCAGCTAGACCTCCTCCTACATTTGCCGTTGGACATGCAAGTTACATGCGTAGTAAATCAGTCAATGTTGCAGCTCCAAGTAGCAGTTATAGACCTACAACTCTTCCACAATGTAAGTATTTGATAAATTTACATATTTTTCAAATAGTCGTAAGGTGAACATCTTAACTGTCAGATATCAATTTAAATTTCTCTTTTGTTAATTAACAAGCATTGGAAACCAAGGCTATATTGATAACAAGATTACAAACATTTTATAATAGTGAAAAACTACTAAATTAGTTTATACCTATGTATGTACAGGGTGTAGAATTAGTTCATGCAGATGTTTTGCGGAAATTGTAATTTTAATATTTTTCCTGATTTCAAAAAAATGAAAGCAAAAGAAAACATGCACAGGTGTAGTACTCTTTTCTCTACAAAAACCCTATTACACTTTTGTTTAAAAGTAATTAAGGGAGCAAATAATTTGACATGTTACTATTGAATTCCTGCAATGCGTAAACCAATTCTATACCAGGTATGTAAAAAAAAAATCTGCAAAGAAATCAAAGCCTTTCATAAGCATTTCATCTTTACCCAAAAGTTTTAGTGTTTTTACCCCAGTTCACCCTATGTACGTAAATTGTTTAATTCTACCAGGCACACTACTATAACATTAAAGGTAATGGTTTTGTTTAAACTTGGACAAAAGAATTGTAATTGTAATTGAATCTTAAAATTGTAACTAGAAATATTGATATACTTAGTGATCCAAAGTGATTGATGACAGTTTGAATTTTCTGCGTTAATATTTCAGTGATTTTTGCAGCTTAGAGTTGACGGTGTTGCTAGTTGTCACTTAACCTGCCAATGGAGTACGTGTTGTCATGACAATGTCAAACAAGGCTAAATTAAGGATGTACAGTTACTAACTTTCAAAATATTTTTGTTTCATAGGAAATTTAAACTGTCTTGGATCACTCAGTATTTTACAAAGCAAAACAAGCTTAGGTAGGTTTATTCTGAACTCAGTTGAACACAGAAGAAAGATCAGAAAATTGGAAATGTCCTAGTTATCACTACAAATGAATAAATAAGATTCAAATGCAGATTAAAAATAAAAATAATTATAAGACTTCAATACTATATAAATCATCCCTACACTAGAGCTAGGTGTAGTTGAAATGCTGTTGTGGGATTTAATCTTTTGAATAGTTGATTAGAGTATCCTTTGTAACTGTCTATGATAAAGCTATTTCTCGAAGCAGCTACCTGAGATTCAAGTCTCAAACTGCTTGTGCACCTTTAGCTTCTTAAAGAGCCTTTGCATGATTGGTTGATTGATATTGGGTGCACAGTTTACTTTTTTTCCTAAATTTATATCCTGGGGTAGACAATATTCAACTTTTTGCTAAGTTGCTAGCATTCTCCAATATCTTTACGCAAGGACTTCATATGTTGTAAATTTCTACAATTGATGCGAATACCTAGATTACTATGAAATGGTTTTTGACTACACTTAACGGTTTGAACATTTATGACATCTTGTTTTGAATTATAATTAACGAAAATATTTAAAATTAATAATTACACATATCAGCAATGACAGGAAACAAATAGCGTTTTAAAACAAAAACTTTTGTTAAATATGTTACATTACTAAAATTTCTATTTAATTAATGCATCATGCAATTTCCTTTTATTTTTTAATAGGAACACTAATTACTATTAATATCTCATTATTTTTTTAAATTAAATAGCGTGAAATAAATTGCAGGAATATACAAAATTATTTGTTTTGAACAACTTTTCTTCTGCTTGGGAACTGTAAAGACTCTTACATATAATAAAGAGGTTAAACCTCAGTTTTCTGGGTTAACAATAATTGTTTATTTAATTAACAAAGTTTTTTAACTTGACGTGCAATTTTGTCAATTTAATTGAAATTAGCATTCTGGGAATGCAGTTTATACACTATTAGGCTGAATTCTCTTTTCACTTTCCTTGCAATATTAAACAGAAAGATGTTAGATTCGTTAGAATTAAATTTATAGACGTTTTGCTTAAAAAGAAATAATAAAACTCAAGCAGGCTTTAAATTTCAATCATGAAATTCTAGAATTAATGATTACAAAGAGGAAGTTTAACAAAAAAAAGTTTGAGCAATTGCCTCCCTTAACCTAGTGTGCCTTGATATTGTTTTATTAAATGTTATTTCATTAAAAAAATGACATTTAATAAAACAATATCAAGGCACACTACCTTAACCTAGCACCAGTGTTTAGTTTTTGGGCAAATTTCAATCAATCTAATGATTAAAATTTATTTGTTAATTGTCATTAATGATTTGCAATCTAATTAATTGTTAATTAAACAGAAATTAATAAAGATTAACAATAAACTAGATTAAATAATTAATGGTTGCATTAATAAGATGAAATGAATAAAAATAAACCAATGATATAATTGTGTACTAGAGGTACTTAACAGATAGCAATTCATTTAAATAGGATTGAATCAATTTAGTGTTTCATTTGACAGTGTTGTTAGCACCATACTTCAGAACAATATTAATCAATTATGGATTGTAACATCTTTATGATTCGAATTTTACTAATCTATTTAAACAATCGATGCCTGCTGAATGTGAAATATAAGTTAATCAGAACATGATTGTAAGTCAATTACTTCTATTGAACACCTGTATTGTATTTTATACTGACAGAAAAATACTGGAATAATTAATTCTAAATTATTATCAATTACTCTGAAAGAATAAAAATCGATATGATAGTTAACTTTGCCACATATGAACAATGATTAATTCAATAGTTAATCGTTGAGTACAGTACAGTCAAACTTATGTATAAGTTACTAAGCAATTAGGTTTTTAATCAGGAATACAGAGGGTTAAGCAACTTTATTTGCCCATGGTTATACCTTAATAATCAGGGATGCTATTGAAACAAAAGAGCATTGACTGTCATTATTTGTGTAAACAAGTAGCAATACACAATGTTTAATTCTTGTAAACTGTAATATCCCTACAATGCCAAAAAATTTCCCAAAAGAAGTGGAAGTGTTGGTGAGGTGTCTTTCCAAACAAGGTTTTTCTCAGCAGAAAGTGATAAAGAGGGTGCAGGATAGTGGAAATTTTATTACGCGTAGATCTATTTACATTTTGAATAATTGTGGTGATTAACAAAGTGCTTTAGCAGTTGATCGACAAATTCCTAAAAAAAAGATATTCATGTAAAGTTTGAACAAATGTCCTTATCAAGACGGTTGATCTTATGACATTGAAAGAAAATCCACCAAGTCAAAATGAAAATTTGAAAAAAGTTGTTTGTTGTAAAGCAAGAGTTCATGCATTGAAGGAACATCACATCAAGAACCGAAAAACTAATAAAATATGAATATGTTGTTACTATGGATGAAGCATGGTTTTATCTTGAAAACTGCAATGCCAAACAGCGAATATATTATGTTAGAAAAGGGTAAGATGTTCCAGAATTGTATCCTGGGGAAACTAATCAGATTTTCGTTCACCACGACACTGCTTCATCACACACATCTGCAAAAACAAAAGCATAAAATAATGCAGAAAGTCTGAAGAGAAATTTGTGTATTACAATTATTTCCAATTCTGAAATACCTGTAAAGTCTCCCAATACAAGTCTACTTGATTTTTACAGCTTTGGATATCTCAAACAGAGGATTTTTAAGTGACATGCCACAATTGTTGAAGGTCTATGGAAAATCATGAATGAAGAGTGGAACGCAATTGCTACTGAAACCACACATGAAATGTATAATGTTTGAGGGCTGTTTTGCAAGGTGATGGCAAACACATTGAACAGACAAAAAATTCATAGGCATAAAATGTAAATGTTGCCTAACCTCTTTGTATAACTCATCCCAACTTAAAATTGAAAAAGTGCAGAAAAATTTTAAACTATAGCAATGTATTGTTTTGACTTTTCTGTAGATATATAGATAAATAGTAATAATGCAGATTCAGTAAGTACTTTCATTTGTTTTTGCTAAGTATTATTTTTATTTAAAATTATCAGTTACATGTATGACTGTCTTTCTCTGCTTTCTACAATTAACTTCAAGGTATCAGACATAAGATTGAGATCGTCCATCATTTTTCTTCCTAAACAGTCAAAAACTAATTAACATCTATCTTCTCCAGTTGTTACACTATTCCGAATCTTCAAACAGAGATTTTGACATACAGCGTGACCAACCTCAGAAAAGCCCCAGAAAATATGCGAACTAATTTCAATAACAAACAACCAATCAGGAGCGTAATTCTGCTTGAGTACATTGTCTTAAATCCATTACATGTTATTGGTGGTATGTGAGTATACTTGGTCAACATGTAACTTCCCCATACACGCCCACTCAGGGCTTTTCTGAGGTTGGTCGAGCTGTATGTGTATGTATGTATACATATATTGCCTGGTTTCATAACCCTTGGTAGACATCTTTCACTTCAATAATTTTTTTATTTTATCTAGTTACAGTGGAACCTCCATAACTCGAAATCCAAGGGGCGCGATTATTAGTTCGAATTATAGAAAATACGAGTTACGGAAAATCATGTGCAATTAGTATACAAAGTGCAAGGGAATGCAATAAATTTCGAGTTGAAGAGAAATTCAAGTTACAGAAGTTGCATTTACTATTTTCTTTCTTTTATTTCTGAAACAATTTAAATTTCTCTACAATTGGGTTATTTCATTGCAATAAAATTTGATTGTTTTCATTAAAGTTATAATGCTCAATGTGATCTTTAAATAATTATTTATTTATCAAGGCAGGGAAGTTCATTTTTTTATGATGAATACGGAGATAATTTGCTGAGACAAATAACCATATGAGTCATAAAAAGGAACTTAAATATTAAATTTCTTCTGAAATCATAAAATTTAATTAAAAAAACAAATAAATAATTGAATCTTGAACATAATTTATTATAAATAATACAGTAACAATTTATTATTTGAACATACTTTAATTCTTATGTATATTAACTGTCACAGTGCAGTTTTCACTGCTACATAATGTTAATTGGTGCTTGTTGTTTGTTGCTCAGAACTATGTCTGTTGTAGACATTGCAGGTGTACCTGCTAGTACTAATCTTGTCATGCGAATACATTCTATTTTTTTGCTGTATATCCCGCATTTTTTGTTTAATAAGAACTATTAATTTTGGATACTTTGATATGTCAATGTTGTGTTTTATTAATAAGATCGACTTCAACATAGAGTATGTAGACCATAGTGTTGAAGATTTAACAGATTCTGGTTTCTCTGAGAAATATGGACTAAACTCATTTTCAGTATTTTTCTCCACGTAATTTTTCTTGCACCATACAGAAAACTATTTATACCTCCTGTTATAATGTGTGACTTTTGTGGTAATAAATAAATTTGCTATTGCATTATCAGTCACTTTTTGCAAATCCGGTGGCATGCACATTATAATGTCTTCACAGTCATCATGTCGCTGTCCATCATATCTTGTTTTTATTGGCATTTCTATAACTAAATTTAATTAATTGAAAATATAAGAATTCCATACTTGTATTTCTTATATTTACAATTTAAAATTAAATACTTTTAGTTTTTAATTTTTGGAACAAAAACTGCAGTAAACATAAACAATAATAAATTATGACGTAACCGAGTTGCAATTTTTGCATTTGTTTGTTGTTGTTAGGCAAGGTACGAGCAGATCAAAAGTTGCAAGATCACAAACTTGGGAATAAATACAATAACTATAATATGTTATTAAAAATTTTGATTTTTAATATACAGTGGAACCTTCATAACTCGAAATCCAAGGGGCGCGATTATTAGTTTGAGTTATAGAAAATACGAGTTACAACAAATTACGTGCAATTGATATTGAAGTGCAAGGGGACGCAATAAATTTGGAGTTGAAGAGAAATTCAAGTTACAGAAGTTCAACTTATGGGGTTTCCACTGTAATTCATTTAATATGGGTTTTATTTATTAATAAAATTTGATAATGATTTTCTTAAGCATAAAGAATCAGATTAAAATGTAAATAGTAAATATGAAACACTGAGAATTGAAGACCGTTGTCGTGGTAACATTACTTTTTTGCCTAGACAGGGAAATCGTATTTCTCTGCACATTTTGAGACAGGGAAACAGTGGATTATGTAACGATTTCAGGCCACGTTGGTGTTGCGTTTACTGGTATGTTATTCAAAAATGTGATTTAACCTTTAACAGCTTTTTACTTTTTTCTGACAAACAGTGCATTTTTTGAAACATGTAAAGCAGGGATCCCCAAACCTATGCCCGCGGGCACCATGGCGCCCAGTAACCGTTTCACGTGTGCCCGCCGCTCTACGACCACAATAAAAAAATTTAAGTTTTCAATAAAATATTATGTAAAAATATTTTGAGATTTTTTTAATATTTTGTAATGAATTAGAATTAGAGAAATATACGCGTATTTGTTTTCTTATTTGAGGGATTTTCTAACAAATGTCAGCAATATAAGATTTACAGTTGTCAGATAACACCGTCACAAGAAGAATACATGCCATTTCAAAAGACCTGCAAACTCAGTTAACAAGCGGTTTGAAAATATGTGACTGGTACATACTACAATTTGACGAGTCTGCAGATATATCAGACACAGCACAGTTAGCAGTTATGGTGAGAATGGCATTAAGTAACTTTACTGTAAAAGAAGATCTACGAAAAATATTACCGATGAAAGGACGAACAACAAGAGAGGAAATCTATAACGTACTAAGAGCATAATTATGCAGAGTGGATAAATATGCCTCTGCACAAGGTGTCAGCAATAACTACTGTTGGGGCAGAAACATAAATCATTTCCAAACTTTATTTCGTATCACTGTATTATCCACCAGGAAGCTTTGTGTGTTAGAATACTACCCTTCAGACACGTCATAAAAGTAGTTACAAAATAGTAAACTTTATTCGAGCAGCCCCTTTGCAACACTGCCTTTTCAAGGCCCTACTAGAAAAACCTGAAGATCCCGGTCTTATTGTGCATATTGAAGTAGGTTGACTCAGTAAAGGCAAAGTGCTTACAAGATTTGTAAATTTAATGAAGAAATATAAAATTATCTCAACACCAAAAATCAAAATTTTGTTGAATTAATGGTTCAGATAGAACTTCTGGATATAATTGACAGCAATAAATTTCCATTCTTGGAAAAACCATCATACAAGATAAAATATTTTTTCGGTTTCACAGACTTGGATGAATCATTGTTTTCAACAATGAATATCATAAAATCAAAGTACAGATCTCGATTAACAGATGAACATCTTGATGATTGCTTACGAGCAATTATGAAATAATGGCCAATCAAATGTAGTGCCAAAGATCACACTGACTTTGAGATTGATATGTTTCATAAAGAATTTTTATATGTAAACTTTTGTATGTATTATTAAATAATAAATTATTTTTTTTACATAAGAATATAAACAATAATTTTTATACGTTAAAATTATATTTTTAGAATTAAATATTTTTTTGTATTTTATGTGTATTATTAACTATACCCAACTATAGATTTACCTTGAAAAAATAAATGGTGCCGGCCGCTCGACCGATGTTCTATAATGTGCTCTTAGATACAAAAAGGTTGGGGACCCCTGATGTAAAGTATACCGACGGTCTAGTGCACAAATGTGCTAAGTGACAATTATGTCAACTTGCAGGAGAGCAAATTGAAAGTTTGTTGAAGCTCATTAATTCAGTTTGAGGAACAGGAACCACAGATATTCATTTTTGACATTAAGAAAACTATTATCTTTTGGAAGTTGATATACAATCTACCAATTTACTTTTGAATAAAGAAAAAAAGCCGATTTTCTCGCACTGTTATTGCACTTACCACATTTGTGTTTCTATTCTTGGTATAGTTATTACGAATCAGTAACAAAAAAAAACTTGCAAAATAATGAGATTTATTTTAATTATAATATAAACATTAAAACAAATAGGTATTCAGATTGGAAATAACAAATGTAACAAAAACATACAGATAATTATCAATAACGCAAACTAATCATCTGATTTTTCCTTATCAAGTTGTGCAGCACCTTTTGCCACAGGAATGCTTTGGATAAAATTGGAGTACTCCACGAGGATCATTTTCTTTGCTAGTAAATAAACAAGATCCTGTTTCTTTTTTTGAGATACTGGTAAACGTGCATTGTACTTATGTTTCAGGTTGACAGACTTCCAATTTCTTTGCTTTCCAGGCTTTCTTTTATGTGTTACATCAATTTCCAGAAAAGCATCATCTGAGAGGTTGTATTCATACTGAATACTAACGGGTTTTTCTTGTTGAAATCGCAGCCACTTAATGTTGAGTCAATTAACTTTTTCTTGATTTATATTTCGCGTGGTATTGAAAACAGTCTTATCTACTAATCCTTGTAAATCAAAAATCTCGTCATATTTCAGATTAGTAACAATATACGGTCGTGGTCTTAGTCTTGCCATTGATATTGAAAGACACCATTCACGGGTAGAGTAAATTTTCTTGTGTCGCTTTGCCCTTTCAATTGTGGCATGCATCGAATCAGCCTCCAGATAAGAGTGCCCAGATTCCATGTATTTTAAATCAATTGTTTGGAGATGATCACTCTTATTAACAACAAATAGCATAGCTGCAGTGATAAATTTATTACGGTTCTGTCCACTGCATGTATCGGAAAAGGAGGCTACGTGGCTTACAGTATCTGGAAGGCTTAAAAGATATTTTATCAAGCAGGTCCCAATTTCTGAGCTACCCTTGTTACCATTAGTCTCGTCCCACACAAAGCAATGACCGTCTGAATTAGAGGCGTCATATATAGTAAAGTTATAAACGTTAAGTTTGTGTTTATAATATATCTGACTATCACCTGCATGTGGAACTGGAAGTATTGCTTGCAGGTCGAAAGAAATAGATCTAAAGGTTTTACCTGCTTCTGCTGCTGGTTTCTTTTTATCTTCCTCTTTCATTTGCAAAGCTTCTTTCTCTCTTCGTTTATGTTTGTCATGTTCTTCTTGGAGTGCAGCTTTATCCATAGCATTATTGCAGGCATTACATTGAAAGCACTGGTCTTTCTTAGGTATGTAAAAATCTAGTCGGGGTTCATAGTCATGGAAAATTTTTTCATAAACTTTAAACAAACTCTCTGTTTAATACCACTCGAGTCTTTAAAAAAGTATAGTCTTGACGTTTTTCTGTTCTTTGTTTTTGGACTGTTTCTTTTTCTAGCAACAGGAGCAGTCTTCAAATTGGAGGCTAAATACATTTTTTGCCGAACGTAGTCCGCCAAATCGTAATATTCTTTATACAGGATGCGTCTTTGTTCATCCACAATTTTGACACTACATTTGAATCGACAGGCACAGTTAATTTCTTTGGGTTTTTTGTCAAGAACTTCTTTTCCATTGCGGTTTATATACCTTTTGCCACTCAGTCTTAGCTTTTTGTTTATTGTTCTTTTCCACAGCTCTTTCTTTGGTTTCCTGTTTCTTTTCTTAGCAATTTTTTGATCTAATGAGTTCACTTCAACAACAGATTTGGTGGTTTTAGATTGTTTACGATTCGGTGAGCTATCACTATCTGTTTCATCCTCTTCGGAGGGCTCAAACGAACTTGAAGAATCTCCAAAAGGTTCATCCGCTGCTTCATCTTTATGTGCTTCTTCATTATAACGTGAGGGACCTGCAGTGTTTATGTCTTCATCAAGTAATACTTGATTCACTGAAGACTAACCTGGAAATAAAAAGAAAGTTTAATCAGGTTATATCTTTGGCTTACATTCTTGATTGTGATCTAAAAGAGTATAAGCAATTTCTTACTTTTCAATAGTTTATGTAAACAAGGTGTTTGATCTAACAATCAAGAAAATCAACTTTTCATACTTATAAAAAGTGCCACTGTTTTAAATTACATGTAGTCTATATTAATATACTTACCTGAATTTTTTCCTGTCGTAGATATATCTTGAAGAGCTAAAGCCAGAATCTTTTTACTTCTTAAAGACATTTCAATCACACAAATCAAAACTCACAAGTAATAACACTCATAACACAACGTTAAAAGTAAACCTAACCTCAAATACCATAACAATATTTAAGTTTAAGGAAGCACAAATGTGGTTAGCACTCACTTACAACATGGCGCGTTTTAAAACATCATAGCACAAATGTGTTAAGTGATTTTACCACAAGTGTGGTAGGAATCTGTAAACTAGAAGTACTTACAAGTGTCAAGTGGCGGTAGTAGTTCTAAAATTGACATTGCAATAGCCACATTTGTGCATATAAATATTTAGATAACAAAATATCCCTTGATGACTGTAATCCATTTTGACCAAAAATTGTACTTAACACATTTGTGCACTAGACCATCGATACTTCTCTTGTAGAAAAATATATAACTCTAAGTATGGGGCCAAAAATTAAAAAAAAGTTTACAGTGAAAAAGTTACAAAGAAAAATCCAATTGGTCTGGGGTGCATTGACTAAAGTAATAACTAAAGATCGGAAAAATATGCAAAATGCCTACTGTATCTTTCAATATAACACTTCAGAATTCTGAGATTATAAATTTTATTGTTGTCTAAAAGTATTTAACGTGTAATAAGTAATAAAATGGGTAATTCCAATTTTTGAAGGAATGCATTAAAAGATACAATGGACATTGTGCGTATTTTTCCTATCTCTACTAATAAAAAAAGACTGATGAATGTAAGAGACACGAGTGTACAAAATCTGAACAAAACTGAACAGTTTTTAAAATACAGTGAAAAGATGGGTTCTCGGGTGTTCTATTTATGACCCCTAGCTCCCTTAACATTGGAGAAATTGAAAAACTGAGAAATATGGGTTTGTTAATTTTCCTTCCCCAATAGATATGATGTTAACTACAGTTATTTGCATAAAAATTGTAAAAGTGTAAAAAAAAGAATTGCTAGAGAGTGTAAGGCAGCGATGTATAGTTAAAAAATAATAGTGGAGGAATCCTTGGTCAAGATCATAGGAACGTATAATGATTTCATTACGACATCAATACAGCCATTATAACATCGATACGTGAAATTGCAAATGTTTATAATTGTCACTTTTGACATTGACCACTAGTTGTAAAGCGCCAACTTTATAGGCGGTCGTGCAAAAAGAATATTTAGTATTTATTGGGAACTAGGGGAACGCTGTTTCCCTGTGTTCCCCCTCCAATACACCACTGGTGTAAGGTACAGTCTACAGTTATAATCACGGACTTGTTGCATTTTATAACAAAATTTGGACTTGTGTTCTTTTGAAAAGAAATAATCTGAGACTTGTTATCTTTTGTTAGAAGATAAAGTCAGTCTGGCAGATCTTTTCATTTACGTCATGAGTTGTTGGTATATTTATATTGTAGAATAAGGACAGAAAATTCTTAGCATTTGTTACAATATGCACCTAGCTACGCTGCTACATAGGCTTGCACCGACTTGTATTTTTCCGATTACTTCGTACAAATATGAATGATGACGTGAACAAAAAGATCCGCCAGACCAACTTGACTGAATTTGAAAAGCTTATAACATACAGTGCAAACGCTGGCTGTATATTGCAATGCTACCCATAACTCAAATTTAAAAAATGAACTTATTTGTTTTTGAAAATGAGCTCCTCATATATCGTCAGCTTTTTGTAGCCCTGACTGTTTCAGGCCTTCATTTAAATGATAACTTTTGTTTACACTGATGAAAAGAACATACAGTTTTATGTGGGCTTCCAATCAGGGACACTTTGATCTTGTTTTGTAGAAGTAAATCCAGAGGACGTCTCATTCTCCAGAATATTATGGTTAAGTTAATACCAGCTAATGAGACTGGTGCTTGACTGGTTAGTGATAATCCTTTTTTAAAATTTCATTTTTTATTGGAACCCAAACCACTTGGCTAGTACTAACTCCTTGAGCCAACGTTAAGGTGGCTTAATTAATTTCTGCCTTCCAAAATGTAACGAATTAGCAAAAAGTTTTTCAAACCTTTCCCTAAAATACTAAATATCTCAAACTTTTGTTTGTTTGGTTTATTGTGTGGCTGTGAGGCTTTGAGTGGTGATTCCCTTGGGCCTCGTGGCTTTAACTACAATGGTAATTTTGCTGCTTATTAGAATTTTACCTAACTAGAAGATATTCTAACTCCCAGCAACTCATCATAATCACACAGGACTTATCATGTTAAAACTTTTTAATCTGCAAGAAAAACACAAACAAATGTTAAACTTATTTAAAAATGTTGCTAGGTGCTTATAAATAGAATTGCCATTTTAGAAATATAAATGCAATAATAAATATATAAATATGAAGAATGTGCACTTTTTAAAAGATACATGATACATTTAATACATTATACTAAATATACAGACACAAATTGATTTAAATCAACTGAGAAAGCTTTAATTCGTTTACATTCTAAAATCTCGACCAATAAATGCTTGTAACTAGCTTAAGTAATTCAGTAAAAAAATGTACAATATTTATTTCCAGATATGGCAGTGTCACCTTCAAGATCTTTACCACCCTTATCTCATCGTCGATCAGTTTACACAGCTAGTAGTGATCTACTTCAAAATAAATTACGGCAACTTTTAGATTGTGATAGCGCAGAAGAATTAAGTGTAGAACATATGGCACCACTTAGTCCTCCAGCCGAATATGCACAAAGGTGTCATAAAAGTTTACCTGATCTACACTGTCGTGCAGAACCCAGTTCAAATAAAAGTAGTAACAAAAGCCTTTCTAACAGAGATAGCGGAGGTTCCAGTGGGCATTATACGCAAAGAAGTGAACCTGCACCCCCACCTAGACAAGTGAGTATTTTTCATGTGAAGTGTCAAATAATGTATAAACTACTGTGAAATATAATCAGACATTAATGAAAATGATTTGTTGCAAATCAGAAATTTCTTTACAGGATACTCGAAGAGATTCAGGTTCAAGCACACAGCATAGTGGAGGTAGTTCATATTATTGTTGTCAAGAACAGGATTGCAGACTTAATCGCCAAGGTTATGCCCCAATATCTACCTTTAAACGACAAAAATGCTTGAGATATAAAAAGGATCGACCAATCCTTCGATCAAAATCGGATATAAGCGATCGTTATTGGCGACCACCGGAACCACCTGTTAGTCATTTAGAACAATTTTTTGAACAGCTAGGCCTTACAAGTGATAGCTACGAAGAAATGCTGAGTAACAGCAGATCTTCTAGCCCCGTATTTTTCTCGGACGTGTCTACCATAGATTCCTGTAGACCAATCGATAATAACGACTATTGTCCTTCATCTTACAGACCTAGTGAACCTCCATCAATTGTAGAACGTAATGCTCGGATTATTAAATGGCTGTGTAATTGTCGAAAATCGCAATTATCATGAATTAGTGTAAACGAACTACCATTTTTTATTGTTAATAGTGCGTTTTTTTACTTCTTTTGTGTGTCTTTTTCTACACTCGGAAGCAAATCACTTCATAGTACAAAACACGGTTTTTCATTTTAATTTTATAGTGCTTGTTACTTATACACTAATGTTATAAATTAATATTTAAAATTTTATTGAAAGTATTTGAATAGAAATGAAAGTTAAGTTTGAAAATGTTTATGATGTCCTCTGCATGGAATATTTGCTTTTTTTTATTAATAGTTTATACTGCACTGAAGAAGATTCCAATATGTATATTACATTCCTTTGAAGACTGGTATATGTGTATATTTTGAATATGATGATCTTTGGTTTTCTTTGTGATTTTAAAGTGATATATAAAGAAGCTATTGGTGTCAAATGTCAATTATAAATTTGAATCCCTTACGCTTTATAGTATTAATATTTATATAAGATCTGTTGTATTGAGTCTCATGTAGAATAGTATTTGACAAGTGCAAGTATATGAGTTACTATTTTTCTTTCCTTTTTTTTACTGTATGCTTATGTATTATAAATGTTCCAGTATCGCAAAAATGAGACTGAATCGGACTGTGTTCAAAAGTGCAGTATATTCTAGTCTTGTAAAGGAAGTGGTTTGTATTCCAACTTGAATATAACACTGGGTTACTAACGTTTAATATTGCTTGAATTCTCATCTTAGTAATATTAGCAGTATTGTGTATTTGCATTTTTATATAAACATTTCGGCAATAGCACATTTAATAATATGTAATTGTTAAATGAAAGTTGATGTGTGAAGTACAATTATTATTATTATGATTATTATCGAGCCCATAGACTCGCATGTTTTATTCCATTTATCGAATCTCATTCATATATTAATATTTGGTATCATAGAATATATTATTGTAAAATGTAAATACGTTCGTAGCTTATAGAACCCATGTAATGGACTGCTGTTAGTTACGATGCGGTGCATCGACAACGTCTAGTCTGTACTTAACTCTCATTGTTTCTATACATATAGAGCATAGCTATGTTTATTCAATAATTTTTAAATATACATTATTCTGCCTTTTTATGTTTTTTGTGCTTTAATAATTAGAATGTATTTTGTGATGCAATTAAGAATTATATTTTTAAAGTATTCAGTGACTATGAAAAGCAACTGCTTTAATTTCATCATACAGTTATGTGCTGAAATATAGTGGAAAACATTCTTACAGCTCAATCTTAATACAAGATTTTCTTTGATAACAGAGATGAAAGGCAGTTTTTTTACACTTTGTAAAGGATGTCTGTTCTACTTCCTGTGATTTCAAAATCAAAAAAGATTCAATTTTTTTCTGAAGTTGTTCTGAAATCAAACTAATAATAGCTGGAGTTGGAAATCTTTGTATCAACTTACATGTAAAATTTGTCTTGATATACTTATTACTAAAAGAATTGAGTCAATTGACCATCCATTGGTTGAAGTGCTAGTAGCATTTTTGTAATTTTGGTATTTTGTTTTCGTTTAGAATTTATCATTCTTGTTATTATCTTCACTAGTTTCTCATCTATTGCTTTGTGTAGAACACAAACATTTCGGATCAGAGCTGATGTCATTAACCTAGAATTATTTAATCAAATCAAAGGATAAAGTTCCTATATCTATATAAAATATGGATAGATTTTAGCAAAATCTGATTATTTTAATTGAAAGATCAATTGCAATTACTCAAATATTTTAAGGCATTTTTTATCATTTTCCTACTACTGTATTTTTATGAATAAAAATTGTTTTTTTTTGTTATCGTTTCAATCTTCACAAAGTTTATCAGAAGGGTAAATGACAAGAAAGCACAATTTGAGGTTTGTTCTCTTGATAATTCAAAAGAAACATAGTTTAAACTTGAAATTACATTATATATACACTTAGGACATTTTTAGATGGAAAGAGTCTTTTACCATACAAGGCGCAAAGAAAAATGCATGTTGAACATACCCATACATATGATTGTTTGCTTATAGAACGCATCTGTAAGTGACAATCTGAGTAAAGTCAAGGCATATTCGGTTGAATATTAAAACTGGTTTGCTGTATGCCAAATTTGTATAATTCTTGATAATGATATGCTGACTAGCGGCATTAAGTTTTATTTTGCATTTTTAAAAGTAATTTTGTATTATTAGTAAGATTGACATGGTTAAAATATAATGTATAAAGTAAGACAAAATAAGAAATTTATTAATTTTAAATAAATGATAATTTCATCACTTTTAACAATCTTTTAATGCATAAAATGCAAATATGCATGAACCATTCATGCTTTTTATGATTAACACTTTATAGTCTATCTATGTCCTAAGTTTAATTATTACACATTTTATGTTACTGATGATCAACAATGTATTTGTTGAAAAAGAAAAAGCTAACCCGACATATGTAATTAATATTTTATGAAACCTTTTTGCTTATTGTAATCATAAATTTTATATCAAACATGAGCATCAATACCACAACTTGGATCAAATTAAATTGCAGTCCTGCAGTTGCTAATCTGTGATTTATACACAAATTATATCTTAATGTAGGTTAGGTTTAAAGGAAATACTTGTTTTATCAAAGATATAATTTGTATGTGAATTATGAGGACTGTCAATTGTAACTTTTTTTGAGAAACCTCACTTGCCCCACCTACCCTATGCAAAGTGTTTTCTGTGGCCTGGTAGATTTTGAAAAATGACAACAATTGAATTTCTGTAGTTATAACAAACTGATGAATTAGAACTAAGTTTTATGCTGTTTTTTACAAATCCACAAGCATGGAAAGTACTTACACAAATGGAAAGAAACTACTGCAAACTTGTATTATCAAGTTTCAAGCTCTTATAGTCCTTGACTTATGGTTGTTATATTCTCTTTTATGTTATAATATCAAAACAGTTCTGTTATAAAATATTTCAGTGCCGTGTTTAATTAATGTAAGGTCTCGTTTGAATAAATGACCATAAATAGTTTATTTGCTTGAAATAATTGCAAATTGTGTGATTCATGTGAATATATGTTATGGTTAAACCCTGAATAACAGTTAATGTTAACAAGTTAATATTAATATCAAACTTGCGAGTTGCATAATGTTAAATTGAATAGAATTAAAACCATCTTCAGATAGTTAATGTCATTAGCTGTAAGTTGGTAAAAATATTAACTAAAGGATGATCTGGAAATACGCTCTGTGACAAAACTATAGCACACTACAATTATTCTAACATTCCACTGTAAACATGAAATAGCATGTGTGTCTGTTGCCTAAACTGACATAATTAGAACTTCTAAGAAATAGGCCATTCGGCACCACGAACTTTGGCGCACTTGCAGTTTGTCTTTACTTACTGAAGAGAACACACTCGTTTTTGGTGTTGCTTTTTTTTATTGATATGTGTTTATGTTTATTATAGTAAATTGTATAGTATTTAAAATGCTTCCCGGAAAAAAAGTTAAATATCTATGAAATTAGTTTCATAAATAATTTGCTAAGAAAGAAATTACAGTCTTCCCAAATAACCAACATAGTGAAGAGAAATAGAAAAGAAATCAGTATAACTACCTAAGAGATCCTGAAAATTATCAGAAAAACATGCTGGTGGCAGAGTGATTCTTAGAGTGGCATCAAATTCAGGGCTCAGGCAAGACAAATTGCAACTACAGCTAGTGTTAAGAACAGCATACAGAATTATTTAACACGCCCCTCAGCAAACCGCAACTGATAAACATAAACAAGCTTGGTTGCAGTTTGCCCAGGAGTATATCTTGTGGAAGAAAAAATAGAAGAAAGTTATTTTCTCTGATGGAAAAAAGTTTAATTTAGACAGCTCTGATGGTTGTCAGTATATTATTTCCATGACCTGAAAAAAGATGAAATGATTTTGAGCGCCGACAGTTAGGTGAAGGTAATGTAATGATTTGGGCAGAAATTACTTTTAATGGTAAAACAGGTATAAAATTTATTACTGGGACAATGAACAGCTCTAAGTACATAGAATGGATACATGAACAGTTGGGAAGATATGGAACTCAGATTGCAGAAGATAATTATGTATTTCAACAAGATATAATGCAACTGTTCATTTGGCTAGAATAGTGAAACAATATTTACTGAACGTGGTGGCCAGCCTGCTGTACTGACTTAAATATTATAGAATTGTTGGAGCGATCTCTCATGCGCCATTTATGCAAAAGGAAGGCAGTTTGTAAACATGAGCTAGCTTAACGAAGTGACCAAAGTGAAGTCGATGCGCATATTGCAAGTTCAGATTAGAAACTTATTTGAATCATTACCGAAACAAATGATGGAAGTTGTTATAAATAGAGGAAGCACTACACTTTATTAAAATTATTAATTATCAGAAATATAAAGCGTTTGATTATTATAAAATTAAGGTGTGCTGTAGCTTGTTAGATTAATTCTTCAATTAGAATTGAAAGTAATTTTTATTATTCAAACATGTATGATCTTGTTCAAAAATCTGTGTCCATGAATAAAGATAAATAAAGTTGAAATGACTATTGATTTTTATTTTTACGACTATCACAAGTATTGCATAATTTTGGCAACTGTGCTACAGTTTTGTCACAAGAGTGTAGTCTATGGGGCTATTCTGTAAACAGTTAATTCTCTTATTAATTCTGAAATTGCTTTTATGTTGATGACTTTTTTGTTTAGCATCTTTTCTCTCTTTCTACTTAATTTAAGAAATAAAAATGCAAACATGGCTGCCATCCTCCTCTGTCAAAATCTAGCAACTCTCACTTGACCAGTCTGGCAAAAAGCAATTTTTGAATTTCAAATGCTATTAATTCCAATACATTACTAGATTTTTCTTGCTAATAACACAAAAAATATGCGTGCAAGAAATATCCCAAGTCATGTAATGAAAGTTTAAAATGTAGTAACTCAAGTTACTAGGTTTTAATTTTAGACGGCAGATGGTGTTATTGAAATCATTATTGTGTATTCTTCAACAAACAAATTACTTTATGTTCAAGAAATTAGTATATAGTAAGTTATTTAGTCATTCTATATTATATGATATGTAATAACATAATGATGTTCCTACATTTTCATTTTTGTTTCTTTTATTTTTTTTTAATACATTTCCTAAATTAAAAACACCGTGAACCTATTTGCATTGTTGTTAATTTTTCTTTCCTGTTATAATCACTTAAAATATTGATTTTATGTATTTTATATATTCTAGCCTTTAACAGATCTGGTGTAATTCTCCACACTTTGTCACTAATCCTTTCCTTTAATGCAATCAAACTGTCTGAGGCCTCAACATACATCTTTGATTTAAGTTAGTTGAATTGCATTAAAAGAAAGAATTTGCTATGAAATGTGAAATCCATATTGAGGCATGGAAAATTTCGTGCTCCTGGTTAGATAAGCTAGAGTAGCACATTGGGAAACACCTGGACAACATGATATTCCACACATGAATTTCCCAAGTTTGTACTTTAAAAACTATTTCAATAAAAAGATTCATACACTAATTAGTTACAGTTTTTTTTAAAATGCAAGGCATTCCAGTACATCTTTTATCCCATAGTGCCTATGAAATGAACGAGAATAAGAAAGACTCTGAGTCAAAAGCACTTAAAAAACTAAGCCTTGTTTCTTAGATACAGACAGACAATAAGCAGTTTCAAGTTGAACACATTTTTAAATCACCAGGTGATTGGTAGGGGTATAAAATATAAATTCTATAGAAGAATGAACACTTCAAATCAGTAATCACGTAGAAATTCTATATGAATATTGTAGGTAACCTTCAAAATATTGAAGAAAGGAATACTAGAATTACGTTCTGACATTTCAAGATTTGCAAGATATTTTTCTCCACTCCTAAAGGCAATAATCAATACAGAAGTTTGTAGAATAATGGATGTTTTATTGAATGGAAGATTTCACCTCAATATCACATGTTGTTTCCAACATATTGAAAAAACAAAAAATTTTAAAAAACAAAAAATTTTAAAAACCAAAATGAAACTTCTAGAGTATCCTGTATCTTGGAGATTTTTGCTCATTTCAGGGACACCCTGTAATATACAAATGAATGTCTCTATAATATTTTCTTAACTTTTTTTGATATTTAAAATAGCCCAAATAAGAAAATAATTATTAGCAAATTAGACAAATTGTCAAACATGTTATCTTTTTGGTATGTTGGTTTTTAATAAAAGAGAAGGAACTTTTGCATTTTTATTGGTTTTTAGATTTAAAATCTTCAGTGTTGCCATCACATAATGTAACATCTGGAAAATGTCATACAGAAAAGGCAGAGGTACAAACTGCATGATACGAGATTCCCTATTAAAAATATTGAAGGAATTATGAAAAAACTTTCTATTCTTTATTTAAAACCCCGAAAGGATTATTTAGCTATCTAAGAGATATGTCCTAGACAGGAGCTTACACGAATACAAGATTAACTAAAGATATGAAGAATATTTGCAACCATCTACCTAATATTTTATCAGGAAAGTTTGTCAAACTGAAACCGTTTGATTTTTCGTAATTTAAATTCATTCAGTTATTGTGAAGTAAAAACAACCTTTTATTTTAAGAAAAAAAATGTTTATACTATCATTAGTTTCTAAAAGAATCCGATTTTAGTTATACCGGTTAATTTAATCCTGTTGTCAAATTTTGTATTAATTTATTCTGCAAGGTTATTTTGGGGGCGGATAACAATAGTAGCCATGCGCAATGTATTGGTTGGTGGCGCCGCGCATGGCAATATGGGGACTCAGTTTCATCCGACATGTTTGATTCACCTGTCTGCTGTCATCAGGTTTGGCGAAACAGTTCGGAAGGGGTGCAGTGACAAGTGTTTACACCCTTGTAATCGTTGATTTACATCCGCCCGCATTGCTGTTACTGTTTTAAGGTGTCCAGGTGAAATACTTTACACAAAATATTCAGTGAATTCGATTTACTGTCAGGGTGTATCAAAGTAGTTTTTGAGAACACCGACAGAGGATTCGCGATAAAACTGGAAAAAAAATTTTATCCAAGATCTATTTTTAAATAGACGTGTGTGCGGCGTGAGCCACTAATGCATATCTAGTACGGTATTCGGCTATTTTTGTAATTCATAATTTATAAATAACCAGTGTCTGAATCTCTCTATACATAGTTTAGTATGCGGCGGAGCCATTTTTATAAAGTGTTTTAAATTTGGAATATTACCGCCGTTGGTTGTTAAATCGCATCCAAGGGGTGAAGTCCTGTGATATATCTTGAAGGTGTCTTTAGGGGGTGAGTGCGCGCCTAACCTGTCTTGACATATGTCAACAGCTCATAGGGCATCATGAGCCTGTGTAGAGAACTGCAGTTTTGAAACTTCATGCAATGCTAGAAAAGAAGTGATTGTCCGAAGCTGGATGTCACGAAAGTGAGTGTGGCGGACACGACGTCGGCCACGGTGGCGACGGGTGGCCCGGAGTGCGGCCCCGGGGCCGCCGAGAAGGGCGCCGGCTGCTGGTGGTCTTCGCTTGCGGCAATGGGCTGCTTCGGAAACCGGGAGTCACAACAAGCTGCTGGAGGTGATGACTCCCGGTCACAAAAACGAATAAGTGACCAGATTAACAGGCAATTACAGAAAGACAAACAAGTATATCGGGCAACGCATCGTTTACTCTTACTGGGTGCTGGAGAGTCTGGCAAGTCGACTATTGTCAAGCAAATGCGTATATTGCATGTCAATGGTTTCAGCGAGCAAGAGAAGAAACAGAAAATAGAAGATATAAAGAAGAATGTTCGTGATGCCATTCTGGTAAGAAAAATATTCATTAATCCATTATATATTACACTGCTTTAAGAATTGTTAACGGAGAATACGATATGGAAAAGGCATATTTAAAGAACATTTTATGGTTGGAACAAAGTAGACATTTATTAGTTGGAATTGCTAAATTTAAAAAATTCTATATTAGCAACTAAACCAAGTGAAACTAATATTTCTAGTAACATAACAACATAATCAGCACCGAAGATGGTTATAGTTATATAATGAAACACGCTAATAGTAATAAATTTTATCTTGTGTGTATTATAAGTAGTTTAGTCTATTTTTGACAAGTCACTATTATTTATATTTAAAAATAGGTTGACGAGAAATGTGAAGATTTTAGTCTCCTAAAAATTCTGTATACGATGTAGGAAAAACTATTAGAAAACTTCATTTTGTAATGTAGGATTTTAAGAAATCTGAAAATAAAACGTACAGAAAGAAATATGTGCGGAAGGTTAGAATAAAATTGTCATTTCTCTAGAAAGTTGAGAAATTAATTCACTAAACTAAAAATTATTTTTAATTAATAAAGAGGACCATGATTTTATATTGCTTCAATAGTAATAAAAACTAGCATGTGCATCTTTATGAAAAAAAGACTAATTTGAATTTAACAAGTTAAGTGTCAAAATGTAAATTATGAGGTTAAGTTTTGAGGTTAAATACATCTAAAAGGACATACAATAAATATAATATGTAGATAACTCATTTTAATTTTAAAAAAATTATACATTAGTGTAACAGTGAATAAAAACACAACTAAACAAATATGATAGGTAATTGGTAAAAAATGATTTTTTATTATCAATACATGATTTTAATTTTAATATAATAACTTTGTTATGGAGAAGGTTTTCATTTCTCTAAAATGGCATTATTGAAATATTCAATTACAATACTTTGTTGTCTATAATGCATAATATTGAGAGAGAAATAAAGACAACAAACCTTGAATTGAAATCGTGTATCTAGGAAACGCATAACATAACCTATTGGAAAATTTATTTCTTTTATAGTTTAGTGTTGTCGAGTAGTCTCTTATGATTTCACTCTAGTTAAGACAGAAGTGTTGCAGGAAGTGCTGTAAAAGTGCATACTGTCTATTCTATCTGTTACACGATCTATTTTGCAAATCAATTTATCAACGTTTTATCACTTATGGCTTGCAAGATGTTTACTAAAAATCAAATCTTTTTAGACCTTCATTACAAATTAAAATCGAAAATGGCAAAATAAGAAGTTTTAGGTAACTTGACACAGAATATGAAAACAATGTTTTTGATCGTCTTTTGTTTTATCACAAGATAGAATCCAAAAGCAAACTTTTTTCTAAATGATTGATTTCATTTTAAATTCCTTTCAGTGATGTAACATATGCATGGTTATTCTTTTGTTTTTGAAACATATTTGAAATAAACCACTGTTTGTGTGAAAATTAAGGTATGTTTTCACAATAAAATATAGTACAACAATTGTAACTTTTACTGAGTTAGTGATCTCTGTTATGTATAAAAACAAAAAAATGACTTCTTAAGGGCCGGTTTTTTCACCTCTCTATAAAATTGTCTATAAATTTATGTAGTCGATAAATAACAAAACTGTCTTTTCATCAGCCAATAATGCTTATCCTTCTGATAAATGTAGTTAAGTGGTCTATAACTTTAAAGACTACTTGAACTAGCCAGTAAACAGTTATCGAATAGATAACCTACAAATCTGTTTTGTTTTGGATGAAATGTCGGTACAAATAAATCACATTTAAATCATGATGATGCATGATATCTTTAATGAAGAACTTGATTTTATGATAGATCAAGATATATATAACGTCATTAACATTGTAAATCATGATCGAAAGCATTATACTTTGAGACCCAGGATAAATAACTGGGAAATCTGGGATGACAAAGAATTTATCTAAAGTGACTGTGCAAAATTTTTTAAACGAGATTGAGACAGATATTACCCATCCCACAGAGAGGTAAGTAATAAAGCAATTAGGCAAATTATACAGATAGTAATAATCGTATAATATTTTAATTTTAGAAATAGTCCTATACCTCCATTACAGCAACTATTATTGACATTAAAATTTCTTGCATCAGGTTATTTCTACATTGATGTAGCTGATTTTGGTGGTATAAGCAAATCAACATGTGGAAAAATCATTAAATGTGTTGTATATGCAATAGCAAATCTTCGTGATTGGTATATTAAATTTCCACAAACTGCAACTGAAAAGCAAACTGCAGTTTTAGAGTTCTCTAGAATAGCAAGATTTCCAAGAGCGATTGGGGCAGTAGATTGTATCCATGTAAAAATACAATCACCAGGTCAATTTAAATGAATCATAAAGAGTGATTACTAACTATCCAAAATGTTGTAGGTGGAGATGTTGATGAAAATTTCCACAACCGAAAAGAGTATTTTTCTTTGGATGTTCAGGTTATAAGTGATGCAAACAATCGCATAATTGACATTGTTTCACGATAGCCAGGAGCTGCTTACGATACTTATATTTTTAATGACTTAGGTATAAGAATGCATTTTGAAACTGGCCTATTTTACTAGGGGACAGTGGCTACTCACTGCGTCCTTACTTATTAACACCATTTGATAATCCACAAACAGATGCCCAAAGACTGTATAACGAATCTCAGATACGAACTCGAAATGTAGTCGAAAGAACATTTGGAATATGGAAACGACATTTTCTAATTTTATCAGTGGGTATTCGGACTCATTTAGCCCTAACCCAAGCCATTATAGTAGCAACTGCAGTGTTACATAATTTGGTCTGCAATAACCAAGATGTATTACCAAATGATGAAAATGACATTGATGTGGAAAATGATCAAGACAATAGTGAACCACTTTGCCAAATTATTATGATGTAACATAGGTAAAAAAAGACTTGAGTGAAGTATACTATGGCAATGGAAAGTCACGCTGAATTTATTTCAAAGAGGTAGCTGACATTACTACTACTTTTTCTTGCAGAGTTGCAATTTAGTACACATGTAGGACCGAGATATGTATGTTTATTAATTATTTCAATTATATACCTCTACTATGTTATTATTATTATTATTATTAAATGTTCCAACTAAATTAATAGTTCTATTTTGTAAAAAGATCACATAATATAGTATTGTTATAGTTTATTACTTTTGATTATTTGTTTATATTTATTTCAATGACGAACTATCAAAAAGTAGCCCAATCTGCATAGTCTATAACTGAAGGATGGATTTCAGTGAGAAAAGATTATATACAACTAAATTCTAAATTGTCAATGAGACAAATACACAAATAAATAAATCACCATCATAAATATTTCCTTTCATAAGCTTTATTTTTTTTCATTCGCTACAATATAATTTCATGACTATTAACATCTTTCAGTCTTTTCCCCCTCTAGACTAGAATACTGTGTCTACTCGTCCAACTGTTTTTGCAATAAATGAATCTTTAATTTGTTTTTCTCAATTTTCAATTCTAATAGTCCCAGCTTTAATTTTCTTTCTTTCATTCTAAATTGGTCTTCTTCAATCACCCACTTTTCTTTAGTTTCATTGTCTTTTTGAATTACATTTCTTTGTAATTCAACGAGTTGAGTTCTTGAATCTAATATTTGCTCTAGTTTAGCATTCAATATATCCTTTGCTGCAGACTTGACAGGGAATGGTGGAGTCCTTAAAGCTTTGTTTTTTTTTTCTCCTAACATCCTGGGATTCCAGCTTTCCCATCGTTTTGTGGAAGTGTTTTCCTAAAAGTATACAGTGTGTCCGAGATAAGAATGCACAGCATGGGGATCTTGGAAACGGTAAGAGATACATCATCGGTTAAATGGGATGAAAGTTGGCTATTTATAGGACCTTTTTGTTGGCGTTTGCAAAATCTAGATATCTTGGATAGTTTCAGAGATATTTAAAAAGAAGTAGATTTCTCAATTTTTGTTATTATTTTGTTGTCACCATTCTAATGATGTAAACATGATAGGGTTATTTTGATTTCTTATGCTATTATGCTAATTAATGCATTCTGCAGTACCCTGGCCTGCACGCTCACCTGATCTAACACTGTTAGATTTTCTTTCCTGTGGGGTTATGTCAAGAATCATGTGCTCAACCAAAATTTTAAAGATGAACAGCAGTTATTACAGTTGGTCACAGCAGCGTTCAACACAAAAAAAATCAAAACCAAAATAACCCTATCATGTTTACATCATTAGAATCGTGACAACAAGAGCTATCCAAAACGATTTTCAATTGTTTTTCCGCCTATTAAAAAAAAAATCCAGAAATCTACTTTTTTTTAATATCTCTGAAACTATCCAAGATATCTAGATTTTGCAAACGCCAACAAAAAGGTCCTATAAATAGCCAACTTTCATCCCATTTAACCGATGCTGTATCTCTTACTGTTTCCAAGATTCCCGTGCTGTGCATACTTATCTTGGACACACTGTATATTAATATCACAAATTGAAAATCTTATACTTAAAACATATTTCAGTTTCTTTGGTGATCTGTGTTATTTGTACTACATCCGAGGCATCAAGTTCAGCAGTATTTGTTAACACATCAAAGAATGCTTGTTCTGAATTGAAAACACACTGCCAAAATAGTATCAGCAGCCTCTGCTGGTGCTAATTCATTTACATAAAAAAATTACTGTTCAGGTTGGGCTTTACAACTGCACTGTTACTTGTGTTTTCTGAAATATTAATGACAAATAATAAGATTTATTATTGTGTTCATGCAATACTTACCATTTAATACTTGATCACTATCAAAATTAGCTGGTAAACTGTTTATGTTTAACTGAAGATATCCCATCAGTTTTTCCTCAAAATCTGTTAATTCTTGTACATTTTTCTGTCCGCCGCCTGTTTTGAAAACTTCTAGTTTGTTTCTGGATAATTTAGATTTTAATGTTTGTTTTATAGTGTCATATTTATTTCTCAAAACAGTAGCACTTCTTTCATTCCCAGCAAGTGCTTTAAATTCTTGGAAAATCTTTTCCCAAATCTGATTTTTTTCCTTCCATGTAATAGAGTCAATTTTTTTATTTTCAGCTATCTTTATATGTCGAATGACTACATCAATTAGAAATCTAGTTTCCAATTCTGTGAAATTCTTCGAACGTTTTCTTTTTCTTTGTCAGAGAAGTGAGGTTAGATCGCATTTCTTTTACCAAATTATTTTGCTTATTTTTTCTCTCACTCTTACAACATATATTACATTAGCTTTCTTACTCATACAGTGAAGTTAGTTTATGATCATTTTTGTTACCAACCTATTTTGCATATACTAATCTGTTGATTTGTTAATGATAATAATAAAACTGTTGAAAAAACGCCATTTATTTAACGGCCAATTTAATGTGCAATTTAAATAAAAGTTCCCTTGACTAAATGACAACTTTATAGAGAGGTGAAAAAAACCTACCCTAAAAGGGTAACATTTCATTTTACAGGGTTTAGCACAGTAAGAACTTGGCTTAAAACAAGAAAAAATTGATAAAGATTAATATTCATGGCTAACTGTGTAAGAACAAATGAGTTACCTCAAGTATTCTTATGAAATACTTAAATACTGTGTTCTATCTAGTAGAGCAAGAAGAACGATATTTAATTGTATGTGAATATGAATTAGTTACGTGAATGAATGGTTGGTATTTGTTGTTCTCTAATAATGATAACAAAAACAAACTTCTTTTGTTTTTCTTTCTAACA